>VZTF01000907.1:0-25418 GCA_013397755.1 Cnemophilus loriae | reverse complement strand
GGGGTCCCCACGGGGCAGGATGCTCGTGGAGAGCAGGGAGAGGCGGCGGTGCGGGGAGAGGGGCAGGTTCTGGAGCAGGGCTGGGGTGCAACGAGGCCACCGCAGGGAGAGGCAGAACCCGGGGCCCCCTCGGGTGTGGCTGGGGACAGGGAGCCTGCTGTTCCCAGCCCTCCCGTGGCAGCACGTTCCTCTGTGAGCGCTCCCGGTTTGGGGGTGTCTCTCCCAGCGGATTTGGGGCGCGCAATTCCCCCAGCTGAGCAGCGGGCAGCCTGCACTGGGGGGAGCCCCTCGCCCTCCCCCACTGCCCCCCTGGGACGGACGTGCCGTGGCCCCCCGGGCCATGTGCCACCAGGGGGGTTTAAGCACTCGGGACCAAGGAAACGGCTCAAAACTGGGGCTGAACCCCAAGCGGAGCCACCCCCCAGCCCAGGGGGCTGCAGCAATCCCCAAACCCCCACCTGGCACCGAACCCCTGTGCCACGGCTCTGGAGTCACCCTGGGGTGTCCTCACACCGGGGAGCCATCCGTGCCCCCTCCCTGGGCACAGGCAGAGTTCAGGCAGTGACAAATCCCAGCCCCGAGCTGCCCGTCAAGGACAACGGTGGCACAGGCACGAGGACACCTGCACGCCGGTCACAGTCGGTGTGCCAGTGCCAGAGCAGAGCAGGTGCCAACCTCCGACCCCGCCGACTGCCCTGGCACCCCAGGGACCCCCCCCAGCACCCCAGGGGCTCCCCATCACCCTTCCAAAACACCCCAGCACTCAGCAGGATGAATCTCGAGGTCACTGCACCACAGCAGCTCTGGGTGTATTTGGGGTACCCCAAAATCCAGCTGCATTTCAGGCTGGTGCAGCCCCAGCATAAAGCCACCACCTACTGGGCCTGGGAGGAGGAGAAGGAAGAGGAAGGCAGAGCCATCACTGTTGATGCCAAGGGGCTGTGCCGGGGCTGAGTGGGGAGCACTGGGCTGGGCCTCATTCCAGGCACGAGGCCACCCCATCCCTCCCCTCGCTGCTCCAGCTTTCCCTCTCCCCTTCCCCAGCGTCATTAATTAAACCCAAGCGCTTAATTACAACCTGCTGAGTCCCGCGGTTCCTTCCCGGAGCCTGCTGACACCACGGGGCCAATCCCGACCCCCCCACATCCCTGTAGGAAGGGTGGGATGCAGGGAACTGGGGGAGCCTGCCGGTGCCCGCAGGATTTGGGTTGTGGCTCATCAGCGGCAAAAAGGGATCTTCACAGAGCGCTCAGGAAAGAGCAAACCCAACCAGCGGAGCTGGGAAAGTCATCCCTGGGGATCTTGGCCTCTCCAAGGAGAGATGGGGACAGATGGCTCCACTCTGGGTTTGTCCCCGAGCTGCTGGCAGGTCCCACAAGGGGTGAGGAGGGACGGGGATGCTCAGCCTGATGCCCAGTGAGCTCCCGGTGGCAATAAAAAAATGATCAAGGTAAATAAGGTGAAGGCTGGTGGCAGCATGAGATGGGGGAGATCCAGTGTCCCACCGTGCTTCCCCACCTGGTCACCCCACCCTGGTGGGTCCCCAGGGCAGGGAGGTGCCCAGTGGGGTGCCCTGACCCTCTCACCCTGCTGCCTGCAGGTCCCTGCTGGCCCATGAAGTGACCCAGGCGGGTGGCACAGCCCCTGCTCCTGCCGTAGCCACCACTGCCACACCAGGCACTGAGGTAAGGACCCGAGGGCATGGCCGTGGGGTGGGTGGGGTGCTCTGGCAGGGGCATCAGACCCCCAAACCGGGTCTGTGGGGCACAATTCCCACTTGGGGTCTTCTCCTGTCCGTGGGGGATGCCCAGCCCCATAACCCAGGGGAATGGCATGACACCGTGGGGGTCACCTGGGGCAGCCCCTCGTCCCTTGGGGATGCCAGGGTGGGGGAACCGGGGTGTCTCGGGGTGGCAGGGTGGCCAGGTGTGTCCCAGGGAACACAAGGCTCCCAGACCCACTCCCCGCTTCCCTCCCCACCTCTGGGACTGGCAGAAGTGTTGGGAGAGCTGTCACATTCCAGGGGATGCCCAGCCAGGAGGGATCGGGGTGGGCACAGGGAGGTGCCGTGGTTGTGGCACCCGGGGGCTCGAGGGTGCCGGGGTGTCTGGCCCGTGGCACCGGTGCTGTTCCACTCTGTTCTGTTTCTCTCGCTCAGGTCTGCTGGCCATGGGCAACCTGATAAAGGTACTGGGCAAAGATTTAGAAAACTGTCCTCATTTTTTCCTGGATTTTGAAAGTAAGTCCCATGAGCGGGGTGGGCGTGGGGAGGGCGCCAGGGCTGCCACCGCGGCTGCTGTCCAGAGGATGGGGACAGGCACAGTGCCCCCGAGCAGCCCCGTGTCCCCGGGTGCCTCGGGGCCCTGAAAGTGTCTGCAAAGTGCGGCAGGGGACAGGGACGCCAGGAGATGCCCCATCCCTCAAAGAGTGGGGCAGACGTCCTGGCTGAGTGGTGGGATGCAGGATGCAGCAGGACCTGGCCCGGGACTGCCTCAGGCACACCCCCGCTGCTGTTAGCTGATGGCTCTGGTGGCCGTGTGGCATGTCCCGTGACACCGCCAGGACAGGGACAGCCTGGAGGCTGGGGAAGGAGGAGGGAGTGATCCGTGCCACCTGCACTGCTGGGAAGGTCAGTGCGGTGGCCGCAGCCTCCACCGAGTGATGGGGAGCAGGGACCGGCCTCAGCTTCCCGTGGATCCGGGCTAACGGACAGGAAAGGACAGCTCTCGGCCCCCAGGCTGGACACGGGGCGCTACAGGACATAATGGCCACTGTGGCAGGGTGCCAGACTGGGCACAGCCCCAGGGCTCCCCTGGCTCCCCCTCCCGCAATTCCTGCCAGGGCACAGCTCAGAGCAAGAGGAGGGTGACACGAGCGCAGTGGCATCTGCTCGCCCCAGTTCCATCCCCAGCGGGGACAGGCCGTGCACAGCTCCCCACACCACCCCTGACACCGGCAGCCCCCAAAATACCCAGGGCTGGGGTCACACAACCCCCAACTCCCACGGCGAGGGACCTTCCTGCTCCTCCTGGCTCCTTTGAGGCAGCACAACCTTTTCCTGCCTCCAGCTCCCTCCACAGCCCCCTGGCACAGGTTCTGGGGGCTCCCCAGGACCCCCCAATTCGGGGCTGGCTCTGCAGTGGAGGAGGGGAATGGCTGTAGCCAAAACTCCAGGGACTTCAGGGACTTCCCGGCGGCTTCTCCTCCCTTCGCTCCTCCCTCTCCATCACCCCATCCGCCAGCGCTCATCACCATCGGGGGGGAAGAGGCTGCACCCGGGGCCGGGAGCAGCCGCGGGGTCACCCCCGGAGCCCCCCGAGCCCCCGGGGAGCAGCGGGGGGAGGACGGGGCTCCGGCCGCCGCCGCTGCCCGCAGCCCAGCACCTCTTCCCCGGGCTCCACCTCACCATCATGCTTTTTTCCTCTTGTTTCTTCTCTTGCAGGTTTCACATGGGGAACCTTCTAAAAGTGTTGACTTATAACGAACTTGACCAAGGCCCTAATTTTTTCCTTGACTTTGAAAGTGAGATGGGATTTTTATTTTCCGTTTTTTGTTTCGTACTTATCCTGAGTTCCACATCCACACCATTTTGAGTTCTTGTCCCCGTCGCCCATCGCATCGCGCCCATCCCAGACGTCCTCCCCCCACCTTTGCCATCCGGGGGTGTCCCCGGGGAGGGGGGCCAGACCCGTGGCCGGGGGCTGTCGCTCCGCACCTCTCCCCCGGGGCACTTCGCAGCCTCCTGGGGCCGAGGGCTGCTCGGGGACCCCTCGTGGTGAGCAGGACCGCGGTCACAGGGCAGCCAGGACTCACCCCCACCTGCACCCCACTCCGCGGCTTGACTCGAGCTCGGGCAAGGAGAACGGACCAGGGGGAGAATCCCGCCAGGAAGGGCTGCGGGCCGGCGGCGGAGCCGTGGCACGGGGTGCTGGCACCCCGCTCTGGCTCTCGCCGCCCCGGGCCCCGCTCAGAGCCCTCCGGGTTTCTCTCCCCGGGGCGCTGCCCTGCAGATGCGCAGCCCACGGAGGCCGAGACGGCGGTGTGGAACCAGGTGAACGCCGTGCTGGAGGAGGCACAGACCATCCTGGCCGAGCTGCAGTCCTACACGGGCGCCGGGCAGGAGATCCGAGAGGTGGGTGCGGCCCCGGTGCCCGCTGCCCGCCCGCCCAGCGTGGCTTGGGACAACCGCTGGCGCTCTCCCCTCCCAGGCCATCCAGAACCCCGGGGACCTGCGGCTGCAGGAGCGCGCCTGGAGCGCCGTCTGCCCCCTGGTCGCCAAGCTGAAACGCTTCTACGAGTTCTCCCTGCGGCTGGGTGAGTGCCTGAGCTCCCCTCCACCCCCCCGCGCATCCCGCACCCCTCCCCGGAGGCAGGAACGGGACAGGCTGCGGGAGCCCTGGCCACGGACTGTGCTCAGCTCGGGATGTTGCGCTGTGCCTCAGTTTCCCCCGGGGATGTGGGGAGGTGCAGAGGGGGACCGGGAGTGCTCTGTCCGCAGAGAACGCCCTGCGGAGCCTGCTGGAGGCCCTCACCAGCCCCCCCTACGCCCCGACCCAGCACCTGGAGCGGGAGCAAGCCCTGGCCAAGCAGTTCGCCGAGATCCTGCACTTCACCCTCAGCTTCGACGAGCTCAAGGTGCCTCCCTGGGTGGGGTGACAACGAGGAGGGTCCCCACACCGGGACCCTGCCAAAGCTGTGAGCCAGCAGAGTCCCTTGGGACCCCTAACCGTGGTGTCCCCCCCCTCAGATGACCAACCCCGCCATCCAGAATGACTTCAGCTACTACAGACGGACCATCAGCCGGAATCGCATCAACAACCTGCAGGTGGGAGGACTCTGCTGTCCCCCCGACCAGGGGTGGCCTCCCCCAGGGGCTCACAGGGCTGGGGATGGCTCGGGGGGGGTTCAGCCACCCCAATGACCCCCATCACACCCCCCCAGCTGGATGCAGAGAGCGAGGTGAACAACGAGATGGCCAACAGGATGTCCCTCTTCTACGCCGAGGCCACTCCCATGCTCAAAACCCTCAGCAATGCCACCACCAAGTTCGTTTCAGAGGTGAGGGAGGCTGGGGGGACCCTCAGGGTGGGGGGAAGCCTCCTCCAGCCACCATGCAAGGGGCTGGGGGTGGAAACAGCAGCTGGGGCCTGTTGGGTTTCAGAACAAGACCCTCCCGATCGAGGACACGACCGACTGCCTGAGCACCATGGCCTGTGTGTGCAGGGTGATGCTGGAGACCCCGTGAGTACCCCACGCTGGGGCTTGGGGGGACATTTCGGTGCTGGGGCCCCTCTGCCACCCCCCCAGGCTCAGGCAGCCTCTGTCCTGGCACAGGGAGTACCGGAGCCGCTTCACCAACACCGAGACCCTGCTCTTCTGCATGAGGGTCATGGTGGGCGTCATCATCCTCTACGACCACGTCCACCCCGTGGGGGCCTTCGCCAAGACCTCCAAGATCGATGTGAGTGGCCCAGGGATGACAGCTGTGGGGTCACAGCCATCCCACGCATCCCAGTAGCTGTGATCCCCGGGGTCCCTCTCCCTGGATTGACCCCATGGGGACATCTTGGAGCTGGTCCAGAGGGGAGCTCATCCCCCTGAGCAGTGAGGAGGAGGAGGATGGGGAGGAAGGGGCACAGCCGCCTGTGGTCTGCCTGGGATCTCACAGCCCCTCTCTCTGCCCCCGTCAGATGAAAGGCTGCATCAAAGTCTTGAAAGACCAACCCTCGACCAGCACCGAGGGGCTCCTGAACGCTCTGAGGTGAGACGGGGGCTTGGGGACACAGCGGGGACGTGGCGTCCCCGGGCAGCGCTGTGGGGTGACGGCAGCGCGGGTCGGGGGCTGTGACCTGTGTCCCCTCCCCGTCCAGGTACACCACTCGGCACCTCAACGATGACACCACGTCCAAACAGATCCGGGCCCTGCTGCAGTGAGCGCGGGGCGGCCACCGGAGCCGCACGTCACCGTGTCACCGACGCCATGACCATACAGCTCATTTTGTACAGAGGGAAAAGGGACAACGAGGAATACACAGAAATACTAAAAGCAAATCTAAACGGCCCCAGGCCGCCCTCCCCCGCCACGCGCTCCTGCCCCCCCTCCCCACCCCCAAATCAGCACCCGCTCCTGGACACGAGGTGCGGGTGGCACCGTGGGGACACCGCGCCGGGGGGGCCGGGGCCGGGCAGGAGAGACCCGGGCAAGGGATGTGCTGATGGGGCTGGCAGCAGGGTGCCCATGGCACGGGGGCACCTTGGGGAGGGGGCAGGTGGTGCCCCTGTCCCCATCCTGGTCCCCAAGCGGAAGAGGAGGGAGAGGATGAGGAGGAGAAGGAGAAGGAAGAAGTATCCCTGTGGATCTGCACTGACTCTGGAGGAAACGGCTCAGTCTCACCTGGTAGATTTTTAATATGAGCAATTAAATCCACACTCACCTCTTCTTTTCTACATTTTTTTGGGGGTGTGAAATAAAATGACATTTAATCTGTTCGTGGCTGCAGCGGGGCCGACTCTGCTGTGTCCCATCCCGTGCCACCCCTCTGGAGCCACCCACTGAACCCCCCCAGGGACTGTGTCCCCCCTCCGTGACACCCCGAGGGACAAATCCCGCCTCCCACAGTGACCGAGAGGGACAACAGCCCAGGGTGGCCCCCATGGTGGGGCTGCCCCCACGAGTCAGCCCACCCAGAGCCCCCTCCTTCCCCAGTGCAGCTGCAGACTGGGAGGACTGGGCTGCTGCTGGAGGCCGTGGCTGGCTGCCACGGGCCGGTGCCTTTGCCGGCAGATGGCCCTGTGACACCGCCACAGCGCAGCCACGCTGGCCCCACTCGTGCCGAGCCAGCCCTGGGGGCACCCACTCGGCCTCGCACCCCCACCTGCAGCCCCCCGAGCTGGGGGAGACCCCCGCAGGGCAGGAGCCCGGGTCAGCTCTTGGCCGGGTCTGTGTCACCCCCAAGGGGACCCCCGGGACCGTCCCCAGCGTGGCTGCGCTCCTGAGGCACAGGGCCAGGTCCCCTGGGGTTTGGTGTCCTGCCAGCCCCCTCCTTCCCGCCACCTTTCCCGCCTGGCACACGGCAGCTACGGGCACTGCTGACCCCCCCTCTGCCCTGCATGGCCGGGGGGGACAACGGGCACCCCATGGTGGGGACAACGGGCACCCCATGGGTGGCACCACGGACCCAGAGCCTTGTGCAAGGCGACTCTGGCAGACCCTGCCTCAGTTTCCCCACTGCCCCCTGTGTCTGCTGGGGGACACATGGGCAGGGTCCCCACAGCCCCCCGAGCTCTGGACCCCTCTGGAATTCCTCAGGGTGCCACCATGGGGACACCCATCCCACCCACCTGCAGCCCCCATGTCCCCAAACCTACATGGGCACCCCTCGGCCACAGGGCTGCACAAGCAGGGGACGGAGAGGGGGGACAGCCCCCTGCCCTTTGTATCCTGGCATTTTCTGGGCCCGGTGCCAGGGTCCTGCCATGCACGGCCGCGTTTGCCGCCAAATCCGCCGAACTCCCGCGCGGGGCGGGATGGGGACACGCTCTTGCACAACCCCGGCCAACAGTTCCTTTTATTTTTAGGCTCTTGCAACATTTGACTTTGCCACAGCCACCCGAAACGCTGCCAAGGCATCGGATGGGCCACAGGCTCCCCAGCGTCCTGCCCTGCTCCCGAGCCGCTCCACGCCCCAGCCGTGCCTCAGTTTCCCTGTTAGTTCCTTTGACCCACCGGCCCTGCCATGGCAGCGGTGCCACCCAGCCCTGCTGAGCCCAAACGGAGCCCGAGGGCCCCGTTAAATCCCCCCGGTGCTCCACAGCACAAGGATCCCACCTGGGAGCTGAGGATGAGGCCAGGACAGGGCTCGGTGCGGCGGCTGCAGCTGCTGCGTGTCTGCAGGAGCTGCTGTCCCCAGGTGACGCCGTCCCCCAGATGGTCCCCAGCCCATCCCAGGAGCGTCCCTGCAGTGTGGGAACTGGGCTGGGAAGAGCCAGGACAGCGTCACCACACGGGAGCTCCAACAGGAGTCAAGGGACAGCAGGATCCTTTAAAGCCACCAGCGAGCACGGGCACAGACACCAGCTGGTCACCGGTGCTGGGAGAGGTGGCAGCTGTGTCCCGGTGTCCCAGTGCCGGTCAGGTCCTGGCACAGTGCCCATAATGTCCCCCCCGCGGTGCCCCTTGCTTGCGAGGGGAGGGATGAGGCCAAACTCGTGCCACATCCCAGCCCTGACTGTCCCCAGCATGGCACCTCTGAGGGCAGAGCAGGTGGCACGTCCCAGCCTGGCAAAGGTCAGCACTGCATGGATGAGACGTTTCCTGTGGGAGCATTTCAGAGCCAAAACAGGGTGAGAAAAGGGAACCAAAAGGGAACCACAGCTTCTCGATCATCACAGACACATCTGAGCTCAGAGCTCTGGGGACAGTGGCCACCCGTGTGGGCAGCAAGTCAGGGGCAGCTCGGTGTGGAGCCCCGGCAGGGGCTGCTGGAGGCAGCAAACAATGGGATGCAGAGGAGGAGGTGCTGCCTGTCACTGCTGGACACGAGGATTTGGGCTGCCACGGTGCCAGGGGAACCCCTGGATCTGCCTCTGCTCCGCCTGGCACCCAGCCCTGCCGGAGGCCTGGCACAGCAGCACACCAGCACCGTGACAAACGCCAGTGTCCAAGCGAGGGGACTCCCCCGAGGACAGGCAGTGCCACCGGGATGGTGCCCTGTCAGCAAGGACACCGAGCTCCTCCAGCTCAGGCTCTCGGCTCGATGCTCAGCCAGACCAGGGAGCCGAGGACTTTAATTGATGGCGAGCCAAGCCACGCCGGGCCTGGACTGTTTTCTAATCCCAGTGTAATTAATGACCTTATCTTTGGCCAAAGCCATTTAGATTAAGTGGCTGGTGTGATGGGCTCGGCGGCTCCGGCTGCACAGATGGAAGAGCCGCGTTTGTCTGGGGATTAGCGCAGGGCAGATGGAGCGAAGTGCCATTCCCCATCCCCAAACCTCCCGGCACTGACAGCAGCCTGAAACCTGAGACCACAACAACTTTCTCAGCGAGCCCCGGCTGGGACCGGTGAGCCATTCCTGCATTGTTTGTCCCTTCTGCAGGGCCCAGAGCTGCAGGAGGAGCAGGAGCTGGTGCCAGCACCAGGAACTGGTGTGACCCTGCCAGGAGCTCGATGCCAGTCCCTGCTGGAGACCTTCAAACAGCAGAGGTACAACACACCGAGGACAGTAACCTCCCTTGGAGAGCAACCCACAGCACGGATGCTGCCCTGGCTCTGCTTAAATAAACTTTGTCCTCAGTGGTAGCCCTCACCTCTCCAAGGAAGAAAATTCACCTGTATCATGGTGGTGGCAGGATCAGGGTGTGCGTCCTCCCTCCACTTTCCACTCCACTGCATGGACAAGGAAGTGTGGCACACCCTGTTCACCTGGAACACCTGGGAGCTGCCCTCAAACCAAGGGGAAAAAGGCCTGGGAGCCCCTGCCCCCCCTGCTCAGCACAGCCCATCCTGAGCAGGCTCCTGAAGCGAACAAGCTACTGTGGAAGGGGAATAACATGTATCCGTGGGGATAACAAAGTTCATATTAAACCGATTAAGGATATTTAATCCACCTCTAACAGTATGGACATCTGACTGCACTCAGGAGCAGTTAATCCCACCCCTCCTTCCCTGCCCCAGCGATCCTGGCCTGGCCTGGGGAGATGACTCAACATCTCCGAGCTGTCTGTCACAAACCAGCTCCGCACACGGGTGGTGAACGGGGCTTCACTCCCCAGCTCACACCTCGCCCATCCAGGCTGGGAGAACACAATTCCACGCCACGACCTCGTTCGTGGCCGTGTGCTCCAGCGCTGGGCTGAGCCCACATCCATGGGTTGAGTCAGCATGGATGGCAGACAAGTCTGGGCTGGAGAAGAGGCTCAGCTGGCGCTGCACAGACCCAGCAACACAACCGCAGTGCCCAGCATCCCAAAGCTGGTGCCCAGCTCTGCCCAGTGCCAATTTCCCAGCTCTTCCCTGCACATTCCCTTCAGTCTGAGCTCCCACACCCCAACACACGGCCCGAGGCAGCCGCCCCACGGGCACTCCAGGAATAATTCCATGCCAAGGAACACAAGCCTGAGGTTTAATCTAATCCCCACCAAAGCAGGAATCTCCAGAGCCCGTGCCGGCAAATCCACCCACGCAGCCCTTCCCCGGCAGGATGAGCCCTGGCTCTCACCACATGGCACAGCGCAAGGAAAAACTTGTGCTCTACCAACCCCAAAACCCTCCCAGGTTTGCATGTGCCAGGAGAATCCCAAATGCCCTGGAAAGGCTGTCCTGGTTTCACCAGAGCGGCATTCCAGGCACAAACGGCACTCACATCCTCCAGGAACAACACCGGGACACCAACTGCCTGGCGGACACGGCACCAGGAATTTGCTGCTCAGTAGCTTGGATTCAAATTCGGGGCCAGTTCCCAGTGCCAAACCACAGCGTAACCCGCGGGAATTCTGCCTTAACTAGGACAGGCTCATCTGTTGCAAACTCGATGAGATCATTTCCAAGTTCCTGTTTAACAGGTGCCAGCTCCTCCTGCACCTGCTGTGTGCACAGGGCTCCCTGCCCCCACCACGCTGGGAACATCTGCTCAGCTCGCTCAGGAGCTGTGGAAAAGGTGACTGGGAGAAGGAACCAGACCTGGCTCTCCTGCCCTGTGCCCACAGCAGGGAACCGGGACCAGGTGGAATCAGAGAGCAAGGAAACCTTGCTTGTTAACAGGGAGGGGAACCCACAATAATCCTGCAACTTTATTTGCATATAAAAGAACAAAAAAATATCCTCTTCACAATAAAGGCAGTGAGAGCTCACTCAGCTCCGGAGCTGCACTCCCAGCCAAGCTGGAGGAGTCGGGGTATTTCTGTCTCTGAGATCCACACAACCACATACCAGCAGCTCAGCCATTCCAAGGATGCATCTCTGGCAGGAATTCACACTTTGCATGGGAGGACACTCCCAGCAGCCTTGCCCTGAGGCCCAGCCCGTTCCATGCAGGGCTGGGGGAGCCTGGGAACACAGCGGGATAAGGCCACATGAAGAGGATCCAATGCAGCCGACTGCCTTTGCCGTCACACACCTGCCTCATCCCAAAAGAAAATGACTCAGCTCCTTGGTTCAAGGCTGCCCAGGACTAAGGAGCTTCCTCTCCACGCAGGTGGATGGACAGCTGCTCCCTTTTCCAGGCCTAAGGCAAAGGCAGGCTGCTATCCTCGTCCGAGGTCTCTGCGTCCCCACTGTCCCCCACGGTCCCTCCGGCACGGCCGGACACCTCCAGCTTCCTCCTCTTCTTCAGGTGGTGCAGGTGGGATTTGGACCGTGTGTGAGCTGGAGGAAGAGGCAAACAGAGCATTTAATCTGTGGAATTTGGAGGAGGAAACAGCCGATCCCCCCACGCAGGGCAGAGCACTCTCCCTCCCCAGCCTCCGGCACGACTCACTCCCGAAGAAACGCGAACTCCTAAACCCTGCCCTGGGTGTCCCCCTGGACACTTCCAGGCCAAACTATCAGGACTCAGCAGGGGACAAAGCTCCCAAACCTCCTCAGGAAGGACTGAGAGAGGGAAAAGTCTTGGTTCTGTATAAGCAGAACATTCCAGGTTGTCACTACCAGCAAGTCTGCTCCCAGCCTCTCTCGGGAGGAGGGAAACAGTTTCCAAAGAGGTGGCACTTTGCAGGCTGCAGGTGAGGTTATGCAACTCCCTGCTCCCCGTGGAGCACTGCCAGGATCATTTGCAGGAGTGGATCCCTGCACCACAGCACTGGGAATATCCTGTGCATCCCATAGGGCAGCCAGGGAAGAGCCTGGAGTGTAATTCAGCTTCTGAATAACTCCAGGGCAATGCCCCAGCCGTGAAAGCACTGCAGCAGGAGTCAGATGGGAACAGAGGGGTAATCCCAGGGATTCGGCTTGGAGCAGCAGGAGCTGCATTTCTCGGTGAAATCACATCCTTAAGGACAGCCAAACCTCCTTATCAGTGGTTTTATCTCAGGGGAGGCTTTGTAAAACCACCTTGGCGGGGCGGTTTTGCCATTTCCAAGAGATCAGAGCAGCAATTAAAGCACAAACTTTTCAAGCAGGGCCTTAATTAAACGAGGGTATGTGCTCGCTGAATCAAGGCCCTCAGGTGTTTTCCAGCCATCCTTTTTCTACCAAAGGATGAAATCACATGCCAAGCTGCTGCTTTATCACATTGCTGGAGGGTCACCCTCAGCCTGAGATAAAGTCTCACCTCCTGCAATTTGTCACAAGCAACACCAGAGCTACAGTGGCTGAGGAAGCGCCAACTGCTGCTGCTGTCTGGGGAGCTGTGCTCTTTAAGTCCATATAAATTGTAAAATCAGATAAAATGTTAGAATCCCCCAGAGCCAGCAGGGCAGTGGGAAGCAGCTCCCAAAACTCTCCGTCACCTGACCCAAGAAAACAGACCAGAGTGCAGATCCACCCAGCTCCCACCACTGTTTTCACCTTCCTTTTCCATTCTGCAGGCACAAGTAACACCCACGATTTGGAGCATTCTTCTCCCACCATCTGGGGATCTGAGCCCAGTTCTCCGGATACAGAGAAGAACAGCTGGTCTTGCATTGTCATCGATTGGTATCTGGGGTGACATCCCTAAGGACGTGTAGCTGCAGCTGTGGGGTTTGGGGGGACCCCGAGGAGCTCCCTCTCAGTCACAGAACTTGCTGGACCTACAGGATGACAGGGACTCCGAGAGCTTTCAGTTCTGGACAAGCAGAGCTCCTTCAAAGCTCCTCCTGAGACAGCAGAGACTTGCTAAAATAACAACTGCACTTAACTGCTCTCATTGCAAGGAGCCTCCTCCTCAGGGCCAGCTCCCGTCTTTGCTTCCAGCACTCAGTCAGGAACAAGCAACTCCTTCAAACCCAACAACCCGGGAAATTTATCGTTGCGTTGTGTCTGCATGCGCTGGTTTTGGCTGGGGCAGAGTCGATTTCCCTCACAGTAGCTGGTCTGGGGCTGTGTTTGGATTTGTGCTGAGCACAGGGTTGATAACTCGGGGATGTTTTGTTATTGCTGAGGAGGCCTGGAACGGCGTCAAGGCCTTTCCTGCTCCTCACAGCAACACAGAGGGGGCTGGGGGTGCGCAGGGAGGCTGGAGGGGACACAGCTGGGAGAGCTGACCCCAGCTTACCCCAGGGATATCCCAGACCATACGGCTCACACTTCCTGGGGGGAAGGAGGAGGGAAGGGGGGGACATTGGGATGAAGGAGTTTGTCTTCCCAAAGTCGTGTTAGATGTGATGGAGCCCAGCTTTCCTGGGGATGGCCGAGCACTGCCCAACCACGGCAAGCAGTGAATTAATTCCTTGTTTTGCTTTGCTTTCTCCATTAAACTTTAACTCAACCCACAAGTTTTCTCACTTTTACCCTTGCAATTCTCCCTCTCAGAGACAGAGAGTGGGCGAGTGGCTGTGGGGGGCTCAGATGCTGGGGTTAAACCACGACCCTGCACATCCTGTGTTTGGGCAACACATGGAGATTTACCAGTTTCATTTCTGCAGCCAGTTTCTCCACGACTTTTTGTTTCTGGTTCTCAGCATGAGCCTCCCAGCACAGATAAATTCACTGACTTAATCTGATTCCAGCTGAGCTCTTTTAAAGTAAGTCTATTGAAAATAGAAAATCCCTTTCTATTACTATTACAGCTAGAAATAGTTTTTAAAAAAACAAACCCACACACAAATAGGAAATATTGGAGCAAAACTGAACTATTAAAAACATTAAGAAACTTTTATTCACACAACAGAATTTTAGAGGAGAGAGACGTGCTCTGTGCTTTTTGAGGAAGCATCCACAGTGCCGTAAAAAGGACCAGGAGCCCTGACTAAACACAGCAGCTCTGAGCTTGATGCCACATATAGATCCCTGGTGTGATGCTCTCCGTGTTTACTGGGTCCTGGGGAAGGGGGGGAAGCCCAGGGAAGGGGGGAATCCTGACAGATGGTTCCTGTGGCACAGCTCCTGCAACCCCCCTGGGCTTGCAAAGGGCTGCAAACAATCCTTGAAAGGCCACGACCATGAGCTGGGGGTCACCCGGCCACAGGGGAGCTGCTCCTTCCCCCCACAGAACCCCAGCCCTCCCAGGTGCCCTCCTGTGCCCTGTCTGGGCCCTACCTGCCCACTCCCTGTCCCCGATGATGAGTCTGTCACAGAGCTCACACACGCGATGGCTCCGCTTGTTCTCCTTCTCGTCGTGCTCCATCCTCAGGGGCTCTGCTGGGGGCTCACGGCCCTGGAGATCAAAAAATGCCTCAAATTGGTCTCTGCCACGAAAATTTGCCTGTCTGTGTTCACTTTCACAGAGTTTGGGATGGGAACTTGCCAGACTCAGATGCTGAGGTTGGCAAGGCAGACACCGGAGTTTTACCACATGCAGCACTGGGCACTGAGAAAAATGTTCAGCCAAGAAAACAAACTCTTACTACTGCAAGGAAATGCCAAGGCTGGGCACGTGAACGGCCAGCCCTGCTCAAGGGAGAGACTGTGTGCCAAGTGAGGGGGCCTGGAGACCACAGAGAAGTCAGTCACTGCTCCTGTGTTAAGCCCAGCTCCCCAGTACCTGGATGAAGCTCTCCACGATCTCCAGGGCAGGTTTCAGCACATCCTCCTCCCACCGCTGCAGATCAGACACCTCCAAGCCATAAACTGGGGGCACGTTGGGCCCAGGACCTACAGAAACACAACAAGGCAGGTCAGCACCAGAAACCCCCAGCACCCCCGCCCAGGACCCAGGGGGAGCAGAGGGATCTGCTTTTTCCTATCAGCATTCAGGAGCCAACAGCACCAGGCTCTCCAGAGCCAAAATTCTCTCCTGCAAGCAGCAGGAACACCTCAGGACTCAGGGAAGCATCTTCACAGCTGGCTGCCTTCAGGAGAGTGTTCTGGAATCTGAGCATGCCAACAGCCCGTCACAACAACCACCTCAGCCCAGCCCTGGTCCACAGGAGGCTGGGAGGATGAAAAAACTGGATGCAGGCACAAAGCCACCACACCACGCTTACAAGGAGATGCAGGCATGGAGCCTGGATGAGAGATCTGAGCGTGCAGATTCCCACTCAGAGCTGGAACGGATTGTGCAGGGGCTGATGCTCCTGGTTCCTGGCAGCAGGACATGGCAGGAGGTGCTTTACTAATGCCTTGCCCTGACAAGGGCCAGGTTCACAGCCACCCCTCTGGCCTCCCCTGGCCCAGTGCCAGCACACGGGGCACTGGCTGCAGCCTGGACAGGGTGAAACAGCTGCCATCAGAGAGCACCTGCTCCCTGGGTGACCTGGCTGCTCTCCACGGCTCACCTGCCCTCCGTGGGCACCTGGCTGTCCCTGCCTGGACAAAGCCATCAAAGGCTCCACGTGCCAGTCCCCAGCAGGTGCTGGTTTTATTGCTGTGCCCACAAACAAGCCCCTGACAGGCCCATCTGAAGCACACCTGCCACCAGAAAGGTGAGCCGAGCCACCCAGCACATGGCTCTGGCAAAGTTCCTGCGCCGCCTTCAAAGTCCATCTTTTTTTGACTCGAGTTTCTCCTTGCCTTCTCTTCTTTTATTTTTTTTTTTTTCAGTTATTTATTTTATTGTTGTTTTGCCCCTACTGAGCACCTTTCAACAAGTGCTCGGCTCCCAGCTGCTGCTGCTGGCCCTGCTCCAAGGCTGGGGCTGGGATGGGGAAGTCCTGCTGGCTCCCTGCCACCGCAGAGAGCACGGCCCGGGCTCGGAGCAGCCACGGGGCTCCTGCTCCTAATCTCGAGGGCAGCTGTCAAATGGGCTTTTCTCCCTGCCAGGAGCATGTGTGGGTGCGTGGGGACCCCCTCCCTGAGCCCCTCAGGAGCATTTGGCAGGATAAGCTGCAGGGATGCTGTGACCATCATCATCTCCCAGTGCCTGACACAGGGCTGAGCCTCTGCTTGGGATTTTATCCCTCCTCGTGGCACTGCTGCTGGGAGGGGACACGGTACAGGGGTACAGGGAGGAGGAGCTGGCTCCTGAGTGTCTGAGATGAGAGGCTATGGGCAGGACACATCTCAGGAGGGGCAGGAGATCTGTTCTGCAACCCAAAGAAGTGGGAAGGAATTGGGAGAGGAAGAGCCTCGTGGGTGGATGGGGACACTGGCTCCTGGAAGGTCTGGTTGGGAGCAGACTCCTAAACACAGGCTGCCCCAAAGCACCAGTGTCCCCTCTGGAGCTGGAGTGGGGCATGAGGAGAGGTGGGAACAGAGGACTCACGTTTCAGGAAGCGGTTCCGGACCCATTTGTTCTGCCTCCGGGCGTATCTCTTGGTCACCTGCTTGAGGGCCTGGATCCCTTTGGAACAGAGGGATTAAACAAAAGAAAAAAACCCCAAAGGTCAGCGAGAAGAGGCTGTCAGCTCCAGGGGAGGGAAATCACACACGAAAGAATTTTGTGCTGGGTGGCACCATGAGAATTTTTACTGTCAGTCTGGGGGTCACTGAGAAGAGGCTGAGCCCTGATACACAGTGGAGGGGCACAGCATGGAAAGGCTGGACAAGGTGCCCTAAATATCCCTGAATAAACAAAGGGTGGAAAGAGCCCAAGCCCTCCACCCTGAAGCTTTCAGCAGGTAGGACAACCTGTCCAAGTGCTGCACTGCTCTCATAACGCCCAATTCTCTGCACAAACGGAGCCCAGGACTGCTCATCCCATCCATCAGAGGATGATTTACCACTGTACAACTGCTCAGTATTTAGTACCGGGCTTATCAAACCCCTCCTAATCATCTCCTGAGCAGACACAACAAGCTCCTTCTGCATCAGACTTATTTTCAAGCCTTTTATCATTTCTGCGGTTTCTTCAGTCTCCACCTCCACACTGAACCCTCCTTGGCCCAGATGGGCTTTGCCTGGGCCCTCCCTGTGCTGAGAGCAGCTCCCCTCCAACATCAATCCAGACATTCCAGGATGGAACACACCACCAAAGGGTGCATCCCTGCTGACCGATCCCCACATTTCTTGTCACCACAGTGCTGCTGAAATGCTGAGTTCTGTTTCACTCCTCCTTTCTAGCCCTGCTCTCCACAGCATCTACAGCCCAGCTGGGATCCTATCACCCAAGTGGACCTGCTCCAGATCCCAAGCTGTGCCCTGTACATCTTGCAAGGAGGCCTGAGGGGAGGACTGAGGGGTTGCTCTGGGTGTGCTCAGAGATGCCCTCCAAGCACTGGAAAACAAGTCCCTGCCCCTCTGGGCTGGCAGAAGTGAGAAATGCAGAGGGGAGGGTGCAGTTGGGGCTGTGACCTTGCTTCACACCACCTCGTGGTGTCACCTGGAGCTGCATGGGGCACACAGGGTGCTCCTCACACCTTTTTCCAGCAGCAGGGCACTGGTCTCTGGTGAGCAACTCCCTTCACTGATGAGGTACTCATGGAACTCCTTGAAGCCAATGGACTGGAAGATGCCATGCTGGTAATCCTGCCTGGAGAACCAAAGGCAGGGGTCACAGCCATCTCCTGTGGAACAGTGGGAGCCCTCAGCCCTCCCCAGAGGGAGCAGCACAGAGGATCTGGCTGCTCACCCACCGGTTCTCCGCCACCTTCTCCTGGTTGTAGCGGCGGTGGAAGTCCCGCAGCTCCTCCAGCAGCCCCGCAGCCATCATGTCATCCACCCGCTTCTCCAGCCGTGCATCCAGAGCTGCAGGAGGAGAGCAGGACACGCTGAGCCGCGGGGAGCTGTGCCCTCGAGGGGCTGCACAGCCTGCCGGGACTTGAGTCAGCACTGCCAGGCTGCTGCTCCACCTGAGGAAGGCAGAGCCCGGCAGGTCAGGGGAACGAGTTCTCTGTCACACCCACTGATGCCAGAGGAATTGCTGCCTTCTCCAGGGAGGAGGCTGGGACAGGAGCAGGGAGTCAGCCCTTCCTCAGCCAGCCAGGAGCCCGCTCTCACCTGCCTGGTCTGCATGGAGCCACAAGATGCAGGAATGTGGGTATTTCAGGGGCCCACCTAAGGGGCCCCCACCTTCCTCCTCCTGCTGCTGGTGCAAGATTTCACTGTGGGGGATCCCTGTCTCTTCAAACACTTGGAGGCTTCTGGAAGCAGAGACACACAGAGCTCAGAGGCTGGGTGAGAATGAGCTTTCCCATTCCCCTAGCAGCCCCGGGGGCTCCAGCAAAGGGAACCACAGATACT
This sequence comes from Cnemophilus loriae, assembly GCA_013397755.1. NCBI lineage: Eukaryota > Metazoa > Chordata > Aves > Passeriformes > Corvidae > Cnemophilus > Cnemophilus loriae. Next base: position 7,222 of record VZTF01000907.1, on the reverse strand, counting down.
CGCCAAGATCCAACCCTCTCATGTTGGGGGAGGGCAGGTTCCAGCCCCGTCCCGTGCCTGGCATCCACACACACCCAGGTCCTGGGGGTGCAGTGCTGGCACCCAAGGAGCCCAGAGCACAGCCACCCACTCCTGCCTGGCACTGGGACAAGCCCTGCAGGGGACAGAGATCTGGCTCCAGCCCTGCCCTTTCCAGCCAGGCAGGGCTGCAGGGAAGGGACCAGCACTGCGATGCCGCTGTGGAGCTTTACCACCAGCCCAGCCCAGCGCAGCCCAGCCCAGCCCAGGCAGGGAGGGAGGTGGAGGAGCTGTGCTGGTGCCCAACTCTCCATCCCCCTGCACCGTGCGAATGGGGTGGGCGGTGTTCTGCTCCCCGAGGCCAGGGCTCGGCTGGGACAGAGCAGCAAGCCTGGTCTTGCTGCCGTGCTGTTCCCACAGAGCTCAGCTATGTTACTCAGCCAGCAGGGCAGCTTGCTCTTTAAATAGCTCCAGACGAACCCTGCTGCTGCTGGGGCACAGAGTGGGAGCAGCCCCAGAGCACAGCCCAGCACCCCAGAGGCAGCTCAGGCTGGGGCTGCGTGGCCAAAGGGCTCAGATCCCAGAGAGCCCGCAGCACCAGCGCTCCAAGGTCCCCCAGCACCAGCTAAGAACCCAGGAGCACCCGCCTGGGGTGGGAATGCCCATCCTGCCGTGCTCCCAGGCACACAATTCCCTCGGGAAGGGGTGCTGGGCCCTGGCACCTCCTGCCCCTGGCAGGCCGAGCTCACCTGGCCACTTTGCGCTTGTCGTGGGGGTGCAGCTTGGCCGCCATCTCCGGGTCCACCTGGCTCAGGCGTCGATGGAGCTCTGCACTGTCCAGCTGCTCCAGCTCCACTTTCCTGTCGCTGGCCAGCCTGGGGGCAGTGCTGGGCTTCTCCTGTGAGGCACAGGACAGCTCTGAACCAAACCCTGTGCAAGGCCAGTGTAAGCATCAAGATCCCCCAGAGCCATGGGGTGAAGGAGCGGCTTCAGGTTCTCCTTGCCCCGCTCTAGCAGGGACAGGACCATGCCAATTTGCAGGAAGTCTGCCCTGAACGTGGGACTCACCCTTTCCCAAAGGGATTCACAGCCCCCCACAGTACCTTGGTGTTGATAAGGACCTTCCAGAGCAGGGACTCGATGTAGTAGTTGGTTCCTCCCACAACAATGGGGATCTTGTCCCGGGCAAAGATATCTTCAATGTGCCAGAGTCAAGGAGTGTAAGCAGAGATGCAGAGCAGGGGGGGAGGGCTGTGGGGAGCAGCAGCCTGGGGCTCAGATCCCACTCTCCCAGCCCAGGGGAAGCAGTGAGGCTGCAGGACAGGGTTAGAGGTGTCCCTCATCTCTCATTATCCTCTGCCAGCCACTACCAAAATTCAGGGACACCCTGGGACTGCCAGGGAGGGCGACACCCAGCACAGATCTTCCCTGGGCTGTCCTGAGAGTTAGCTGGGTAAAAGAAGCCCCAAGCCCCTCTCACCAGCAGAATCCTCTGAAAAACCAGTGTCAGTTGGGATGTGGAGAGCCCAAACACAGATCCCTCTGGCCATGGAGAGGGGAAACCCACTCCTGCTCAGCCTGGCAGGCTGCAGCAGGAAAGGATATCAGAGGCACGGCTTTGTCCCTGAAATCCACCACAGTGTAGTTGGAGACAAGGGGATCCACAAAGCTGATCATGTGGTGTCTGCAGAGACGCTGCTCCTGCGGGGAAACCTTGTTGGTGATGATGTCCAAGCCCTTGTACACCTGGGGAAGAGAAGAGCCTGTCCTTCACCTCTGTGTCCAGTGTGCACTGACCACTGCTCCTTCCCCCACACGCAGCCTGTCCCAGCCAGCCCTCCCAGCCCCTGCTGGTCTCTGGGGCAGGGGACAGGCAGGGGACAGGCAGGGGCACGTGGCACGTTCAGGCAGGGCAGCAGGAATCCTGCCAACACCTGCTCCTGCCAGGGCCAAGCTGCCTCTCTCCGGTGTTTGTTCCTGCCCACGGGAGATGAACCGTTGAGTCCAACCGCTCGTGACTGCTTTCCTGGTTTGACACAACCCTGTAATTAGGGGTGGGAGGGCTGATTGAGCACTTGGACAGTGCAGTCAGAGCCCGGGCAGTGTCACCAGCCCAGCACAGAGCTCCAAAATGAGGGCCTCCAAGCTGCCCCTCCTCATCTGCTGCTGCAGCTAAAAAGCTCAGGTGTGCTGCTCTCCAAACGTTTCCAGCACGGCACAGAGCCTCATGTGGGGACAAGGATCACTGCTTCCTGCAACACACAGAGATCTCTGTGGATGCAACACGCACCTCCATGGAGCCTCCTAAACACACACAAACAGTCTCAGCTCATGCATGCCTTAAAAGCCCGACGTGCTCCCTGCTCTCCCTGACCCTCACGGATACAGAAGGCAGCAGGTCAGTGATCCCAGGGGAATGAGGCACTGTCCTGGCCAAGGTACCAGGCGACACTGGTGAGCACAACCAGCAGCATCTCGCACGTCTTCATTCTCAAATTGAGGATACGCAACCTGTGAGAGCACTGCTGAGAGATGCTGGCCCTCAGCTGAGAGCAGAGCCTCAGAGAGGGAGAAAGAAAAGCCACCAAAACCAACCCCTCAGCAGAATTCCTGGGAAAGAGCCACGGCAGCCTGGATCCCAGCAGATGCATCAAATCCACCCTCCAGGCTGTGTAAAGCACCAGCCACAGCCCAGCCCGCAGATCCAGGAGCTGCAGGGGCTGCAGCTGCCTCAGCTTGGTGTTCCATCAGCAGAGCCCTTCCCGGTGAGAGCAGATTCCAGGCAGGAGAAGGGAGGACAGCTCGTCACCCCGCTTCCCACGCAAACACAGCCCTCCTCCGCATGGGGAGCTGGCAGCTCACAGCGGGGCACATAAAGCCTCTCTGTCCAGCCCAGCTCTGTGCTGTGCCCAAGAATGAGCAGGAGGTGGCAAAGGAGGTGCTTTGGAAGGATGTGTTTAGTTCTCAGAGCCTTCCTGCTTAAGAGAAGTCTCCCAGCATGGGATAAACCGGGATAACGGGTAAAAGGACTGGAAATGGCTGTACTCATTTCCTCCTCCATCCCCCCAGAAACCACCCCAGCCAGACTTCAAGAAATAAATTTCCCCTTAATCCCCTCTGAGAAGCTGCCAAGCCTCTGGCTGCAGCGCAGCCTCCACCCACTGCTCCCCTGGTCCCAGACAGAAGGACAAGGTGACACAGAGGTGACCCACAGGCACCAGGAGCGGAGAGGCAGCAAGGGACGACACGAGGTTAGTGGAGCAGGGAAGCCCGAGCCCTGCCTGGAGCAGTCATGCAAGGCACTGGAGCTGCCAGGGCGGCTGAACCAGCTCCGCTTCCACCTTGCTTAACTCTGGCACTCTGAGCTGGGAGCGCCAGGGCTGGCTCCTGCTCCCATCCCAAAAGGCTCGCCCGGGGGGCAGGAAGCGAGGGGGAGAGGGAGGGCAACGAAAGCCTGCAGAAAGCCAGCTGCCCCGGGGGATGGTGAGCAGGCAGGACAGGCCCACAGGCAGCTCTGCCAACGTGCCCCGTGGCTGCGGGCAGCCTATTGATCCCTGGGCTCGGCAGCTCCCTTCAACACGGGGCTCCAGTCGGCACCAAAAGCCTTTGAATTCAGTGAGCTTTGGCTCCGTGCCCACTCTCCCCATTTCCAACACTCCAGCTCCTCCAATTCCCGCTGCCTGCCTGAAATCACAGCGAGCACAGAGGGCTGACGGGCGGCTCAGAGTCAGCCAGCAGCTCCCAGTGCCCTGCACGGGCACATCCCGGACACATCAGGCCGCTATCCCCAGGTTCTCCTGGAGATTAACCTCTGGGAGAGGCTCCCAGAATATGTGGCAACAAGGGGAGGAATGCGGTGTCAGTGTGTGGGCTGGGAGGAAACAAAGGCAGTCTTTTACACACAGGCAGCAAAGCCCGGAGAAGGTTTCCACCAGCTGGCTGTCGGCAGGGCCTCGCACCGAGACGTCCTCCTGACACTCATTTCTATTTTCAGCCAGCGGCTCAGATAAGCCTTTGTTGCTTTCTAAGGCCCCAAAACAGATTAGCGGCAGCCTGGAGCAGCCGGGCTCCGAGACACGGAACACAAGCCAGCACTAAAGATGCTTAGCCTTGACGGCATCCTCCCACCTCTGCGCTGAGCCCCCGCGCTGGGCTGGAAGGTCAGCACTGCCCCGTTGGAAGAGGTGGGGAAACTGAGGCAGGACACACAAACACCCACGATTCTCAGGATCTGCAGCCCGGGAAGGGCAGACTCTCCCAAATCTTTGCTCCGCTACCAGTTCTGTGCATGATCCCAAACTCTGTCACTCTGTCACCATCAGGGGGAAAGCACCATCCTCGCCCTGAGTGCACAGAGTGTAGAAGGTGACACGACAGATCCCAGACACATCCAAGCCATCCATGGCCAGGAAAACATCAGGGTTTCACAGGGGCCAAGGGATCTCCCTGCTGAAGAGGGGCGTGGAGGACCCAAACCAAGCGAGGGTGCAAGGAGAGCCCTGCCCCGACCCCTGCCATGAGAACAATATCAGCAAAGGCTCTGGAGATGTCCTGACTCTGCACACTGATGCAAATGTGTGCTACAGCAACTGCATCACCACACCCAAGGGTGAAATCCAGAAGGGACAGTGGGATCCAGGAGGGACAGTGGGATCCAGGAAGGACAGTGGGATCCAGGAGGGACAGTGGGATCCAGGAGGGACAGTAGGAACGTGAGTGGATGGGGCCCTCATCAAGCTGGCACAGGGATCCCTGCATGTTCACAGCTAGGAATGAAGAAACAGGACTGGCTTCACCCTGCCTGGCTCTCCAAGGAGTTACTTACTCCTCAACAAAACTCACTGGGATGACAAACAGCAACAGAAAGGACAAAAAGAAAGATTAAGAGGCCAGCAGATTAACCAGAGCTCCTGAGCTGCAAGCAGCCAGCAGCTAAGTCTGTAATTTGAGCACAGCGACTCAGAGCCATGACGAAACCACCCTGGAGATGGATAGAGGGGTGCCTGTGTGTGGGAACAGGTGGGCTCGGGGCTCCCCGGCCCCTTCCCGAGCCTGGCTCCCGCTCCAGCAGCTGCCCAAAACACTGCCAGCATTTGTCAGAGCTGCTCGGAGCCCAGCGACGAATGCACAGAGGGGGCTGCGGGCGACACGGTCGCTGGCAGCTGTCAGTCCCGAATGAGCAATGGGATTTCCAAAGCCCGGCGAGCCTCCCGCAAGGACAGCCCTGCGTGGCAGGGGGACACGCCACGGGGAGAACACGGCGCGCCACGGGAACAAAGCCAGCGAGAAAGCAGCCCCGGCTGGGGGGCACCGGGGGTCAGTGGAGCGTGCTGGGGGCCGTGCCGGGGGCTGCCGGGCTGCCCCGCCTCGCCGGCACGCTGCATTACGGGATAAAGCAGCCGAGCTGCTCGGCCCTGGCTCCACAGTCACGCCAGAATGAGATTAAAAGGAAAGCAGGACAAGAGGCACTGGATGCCATTGGGCGCCTGCAGCAGCGCCCTCCCCGCGCCGCCCGCATTCCCACAGCGCGGCCTGAAAGGAGCAGAGCACAAAACGCGCGCTCCGAAACGTCCACCAGCGGGAATTCACGCTCCCAAACGTCCACCAGCCGGAATTCACGCTCCCAAACGTCCACCAGCCGGAATTCACGGCGTGCCAGGAGGCTCCGAACGCGTCTGCAGAGCTCGGGATGCAGCAGGAGCCTCGTGGCCACAGCATCACTCAAGTCAGCAGCCACTTCCCCAGTATTAAAGATGGGCAAAGCTCCCGCGCCTCACGTTTTGCCCTCTCAGGATTTCAGTTCAGCTCAGACCTCACTCCTTCCCCAAGAGCTTAAGGGAAACATTCCATAAAATTACTTTCTGATTGCTTGCCCCAAATTCAGGAGACTGAGTTTTTAAATTTAGCTCACTGGGACACAAACAGTGAGCAGCACGAGCAGCAAACAGGGAGGTGGGCACAGGACAGCGGGAGTTGATCTCTGAGCAGCACAAAGGGTGTTGCTGGCAGAAAACACCTTTTTACGTAGAATAATAAATACATTTAAATTAAACTTGAATGAAAGTTCAGGTGATGGAGGAAGAGAGCAGTGAAAGCGTGGATCAGTAAGGAAAATATTTTGCTAAACAACAAGAAACTTGTTATTCTTGCGGTGGCTGAAATGTCCATCCTGTGACAAAGACCAAAAAAAAGAGAGTTTTGGCTCCTCACTGTTGACTTATCCCAATCATACAACCGATATATTCCACACTGCTGCTTGCAGTGAAAGACGAGACCACAGACACTGTCACTGGCAAGTAGAAAATACCATTTTTAATACTCTTTCCCAGATCTGTTGGTATCCCTTTGCCGATGTCAGAGGATACCACCCTGGGTGTCGCTCACCACCAAGAAACTCAGCCCTTTACACCTCCACGTAGGTTCTGGTGGGTTAAAATTAAAACACCTTCGCTCTGGTCTCATTCCAAAAGGTGAATTTACTGGGGATGGGGGGGCTTGAGCAAACACAGCTCTGCAGCGCTGGTTGTGGCACTGTCCCCTGAGAGCGGAGGGTGAGACACTGCTCACGTGAACCAAACAACTGCCCCCGGAACAGGGGCACCGGGACTGGGGCACTGGGGACAGGACAGGGGCACCGGGGCTGGGGCACCGGGGACAGGACAGGGGCACCGGGACAGGGACACTGGAGCTGGAACAGGGGCACCAGGATAGGCACCAGGGCTGGGACAGGGGTACTGGGGACGGGACAGGGGCACCGGGACAGGGACACTGGAGCTGGAACAGGGGCACCAGGATAGGCACCAGGGCTGGGACAGGGGTACCGGGGACAGGACAGGGGCACCAGGCCCAGGACACGGACACCGGGAGCGCACTCAGCGGGCAGGAATCCATCCCGTGCGCTCTCCCCTACAGGCACCCAGACACGGAACCCAGGGGAAACGGAGGCAACCGGCCCGGAGCCTCCGGGGCTGAGCTTCTCCAGGCCCCGACCGGGCCCTGCGGCCCCTCCGGGCCCAGCCCGGACCTTCCCCGGTGCAGCCCACGAGGCCCCGGTACAGCTCGGACCTCCTCCGGTACACGCCGGACCTTCCCCGGTGCAAGGAAAAGCACCCCCGGCCACTCCCGGTGCAGCCCGGGCCGCCCCCGGTCCAGGCCGAGCCGCCTCCCAACACCCCGGCCCAGGCCCCGCCGGGGCTCCGGGCGC
>VZTF01000903.1:115216-127838 GCA_013397755.1 Cnemophilus loriae | reverse complement strand
TTTTTTTTTTTTTCCTTCTTCTTCTTTTCCCTCCTCCTCCCCGGCCCCGTGCATTTAGTTTGCCCGCGGCGCGCTCCGGGCAGGAGGCAGGAAGGGAGCGGCCGGAGGGATGGAGCGGATCCCGGCAGGGATGCGGTAGCTCCCGGGATACCCCGACCCGCTGCTCCCCGCCGGGACAAGGTGAGTGGCGAGGGCACCCCCGTTTCCCCCTCCCCAGACTCCCCGGGATGGGTTATCCCGGTTCTCCGGGCCCGGCCGGAGCAGGGATGGGCAGGGACGGGCAGGGATGCACCGGGAGCCGCGGGGTGCGGGGGCTCCGGGGGTGCGGGAGGGGTGACAGGGCCGGGGGTCGCATCCCGGCCTGCCCGGGACAGGCACAAAGTGCGCGGTGGTTCCTCAGCGGCCGCGCTGGGTGCGGGAAACCCCCGGGCCGGGGCGGAGGTCCCGCTCCGGGCGGGTCTCTGCCCCAAAGAGGGAATTTCCCTGCTCCAAAAAGGGAATTTCCCCTCGTTTAACCGTATTTTCTCCAGTTGCTTTTTTTACCCCCGCCACGGTGACAGTTGCCCGCGGCATCAGTCGCGCGGGGCCCAAAGTGCTCAGGGGAGGGGACATCGGTGGGCAGAGCTGTCCCCGCTGAGGAACGGGTGACATCCGCCCCACCACGCTGAGGAGGGGGTGACACCCGTCCCGCCACGCCCGGGCTGCGGCCTGGACACGGGCACGGCACGAGTGGCTGTGCTGTCCCCGCCGGGGACCCACGGGCACGGCTTTGGGGGGGACCTTGGCTGGGTGGATGCTGGGGGTCGTCTGCCCACCTTGGGGCCGTGCTGGGTGGGCAAACCTCAAACTGGGCAAACTCTAAACTGAGCAAACTCCCCAGTTTGCTGCCCTGGGGCAGTGGGAGGAGCGGCCCTGGCTCGGCGCTGGCCGGGCAGGGATGAGATCGGGCACAGGAATCCTGCGGGATCTCGGTCCCGGCAGGGATCGCTGCCCTGCACGGCCTCACGGAATCGCTGCCATGCGCCAGAGCTGCCAAAGGCTCGTCCCAGGGGATGCTCCATCGATTTCCGGGCATTCAGAACACGTCAGGGGGTGACTTCAGAACTCCGTGGCTGGGCTTGGATATAGGGATTGCAGCTGCTGCTCTGGAGCCTCATGGATCTGCCTCCCTGTCCCAGCATCCTCCCCGAACCCAGGGGGCGGGAACTTTCCTTTGGAGAAAAGCTGGGAGAAGTGATGAGTGTGCCTTAAAGACACCCAGAAAATGTGTCCGAGAATTTTAAGAGGAGGAGATGAGGGGGAAATGAGGAACAGTTGAGGCAAAGGACTTTGTTTTGTTGGGGAGGGCTGGGGGGGTTCCAGGAAGGCTCATTCTTGGCACGGCAGGTGCTCCTCAATAAAGATAAGAGCCCTGTGCCACCTCGGAGGTGCAGCTAAATCACACCCAAAGTTCTGGCTGCTGCTTTCAACCCTTTGCAGCCTCCTACAAGACCCTCATAAGGTGGATCAGACCCTGCAGCTTCCCTGAAACCCTCCTGTGAGCCCTGACTCAAATCCTGGAGCGTTTTCATTTCCTGCAGCCCTGGGCTGTCTCTGGGCGTTTGGGTGTCGTCTTCAACCCTTCCCTGTTCTCCAGCGTGGTGTTCCCGTAACAAAGGAGGAACAGGGAAGCTGGGAAGCGGGAGGAGCACGGGCAGCAGCTGTGGAACCTGGGGAGGATGGTCTGAGGCACTTTGACCCCAGCAGAGACAGGCAGTGAACTCTTTTGGGCGTTCACGTGGGCGTTTGGGGCTGGCAGTGGTTGGGGACAGCGGTGACAGGCTGCAGCAGCAGCCCTGTGTCACAAGAGAAGAGAGACCTGCCAGAACCCAGAAGGAAACCGAAAACAAAAGTTCCTGCACCTTTTCAAAGCGAAATGCAAGTAGAAAGTCATGAGTCGTCTGCCTCGGGGTTCCTGTGCTGCACGGGCAGCCCACGCTCCAGGAAGTCCTCGCTCCTGACAGCCCTCGCTCATTCCAGGCAGGAAAAGTCCCTGTCACCCGTGGGGAGCCCTGGGTCGCTGTGGGACACAGCCCTGCTGCCCCACAGGCTGAGCTGGAAAAGCTCCAGAGGCTCCTCGAGCTCTTTGCTGGGTGCACCCACACCACCCCCCCAGTATCCTGTGCCACCTGGGCCGTGGGGTACAGAGGAAATTCCCATTGTTCCCAGTTCCCACAGCTCCGAGGAGCTGCTCCCAGCCCGGGAACAGCTCTGAGTCCTCCCAGTGCAGGGGGGCTCAGCCACAGCCTGGGATGGCAGAGGATGAAGCACAGGAGGCTCCTCAGCGGAGGAGGGGACAGACACCAGGCCAGGGGATGGACACCAGGCCAGGGGATGGACACCACCCAGGGGATGGACACCACCCCAGGGGATGGACACCACCCCAGGGGATGGACACCATCCAAGAGATCTGTGCCACCCCAGGGGATGGACACCATCCAAGAGATCTGTGCCATCCCAGGGGATGGACACCATCCCGGGGATCTGCACCACCCCTGGGGATGGACACCATGCCAGGGGATGGACACTATCCCAGGGCATCTGCACCACCCCAGAGGATCTGCACCATCCCAGGGATGGACACCATCCCAGGGATCTGCACCATCCCAGGGATCTGCACCACCCCAGGGGATGGACACCACCCCAGGGCAGGGAATTCTGTGATTCTAAGAGCCAGGAGAGGCAGCTCTGGAGCTGATCTGGGTGAGTGGCCAGCAGCTCTCCCCAGACATTTACCCCTGCTCCCAGCTGACGATCCTCACTGCGTTCTCAGCTCTTCCTTGGATGGGGATGTTTGAGGTTGGGGAGGAAGGGGGAAATCCTGTCCTCCCATCCTCGGAGTGTAGGAAAAACCAGCATTTCCATTTTTGTCACCAGGGCTCAGGCTCCCCAGTGCAGCTGTGCCAGGACCTCGTGGTTTTCTACAGCAGGCGCAGCCGCTTTGCACTTCCAGCCCCCATCCCAGTGGAAAACGGGCTGCACTTCCTGTCTCATGTTTATTTTTCCTTCTGAACAATCTCCAGTGTGATGCCATGAGCTTGAACCACGTTGTGCACTTCTCCCATAGCCGTGGGTGGTTATTTACCCCTGCCCAGCACTTCCTTTATTTTTGTCCGGGATGCAATTTAAATTTCGGGGTATCAGGAATTGTGTCTCATTCGTGAGTTCAGGCTTGGTGCAAAATCAGGAAAGCCCCCAGCTCAGCCCTGTGGAAGTGTGGGCTGGGAATACGCTCTGGAATGTCAGACAGCAGCGAGGAGCTGCCCTGATCCCGTTATTCCTGACTTTGTGGCCTCCTCCCAAAGCCCTGAGGACGAAGGAGCTGTGATGGGCCCTGAACTGCAGGTTTAGGATACCTGTGAACTTCAGGGAAAAGATGAGCTTTGTGTTCAGTTCTCATTTAATTTTCTTATTTTCTGAGAGGGGAAATGTAAAGAACAAGAGGAATTAGAGGAAATTGAAGTCCTGGAGGAAATCAGGGCTCATCTCATGAAGACGTTGTCACGGCAGCTCGGTGTGGTCGCAGCCAGGAAGTCGCAGGGGGAGATTTTGTTGCTGGAATTTTTGTTCCAGCCTTTTATGAAGCTCTGTAGTCTGGGCTGAGGAAGAGCCGGTGCAGCCCGCAGCTCCCTCAGAGCCCATTTCCTGTAAAAATGGGAAGGAAGTCCAATGCGATGGGGAGGTGTGAGGTCCCTTTTTTTGGCAAATGACATCACTGAGAAGAGCCTCGAAGGGGGGGAGTCCCGCTAGGTGAGAGCGGACTCAGTGAACCCAGAACCCTCCCGTGGGTACAAAATGAGTGTGCCAGGAAGGGAGGAGCCAGGTCTGGCAGAGATAAAACAGCTTTTCTGAGCAGTCGGCTCTGCCAAAGGGGATTCCTCAGACTGTGAGGGACCTCAGGGCTCCGGTCACTCACTGTCTCCATCACCCTTCCAGGTGCAGGTGACATTCCCAAACCTCTCTGCAATGGCCTCGGGGAATGATGGGGACCCTCCGCAGGCGCAGGGACGCCGGGGGAGCCACAGGAACAGGCTCAGCTCAGGTAAAGGGTTCTGGGGTGCTCAGGGGAGGGAGCAGCTTCAAACCTTTATTTTTTTAATTCATTCCTCCGCTGTGTTCCTTTGGCAAGATGGGATTTCCTGCCTCCAGGGCTTTTTGCAGGGCTGGGATAACAGATCAGCTCCGTAAATGAACCGAATTGAACTGGGAGGTGCCCAATGTTTTTGGGAGATGCCAGGGGCTTGGAGCATCCTGGTCTAGTGGGAGGTGTCCCTGGGTGGAACGGGGCTTTAAGGTTCTTTTCCATCCAAAAAAACCAAAGATTGTGTGCTTGGCGTTGGATGGGCAGGGAGGGCAGCAAGGTGGGGTTGGAAGGCACGGAGAGTGCTGGGAGCTGCCTGGTGTCGTTTACTCTCCTTCCCTGAGCACGAGAGAGGGGGAGGTGTTTGGGGTTTAAATCACAGAGGAAAACACAGATCTCAGGCAGTCTGGGTGGCTCTGGGGTGACATCAGGTCCCGTGTGCCCTGGCAGGGCAGTGGTGACGAGCTGGGAGCGAGGTCACTCTGTCCCCTTGTGAGCCCAGCCCAGCCCTGCCCTGGTTAATGGGTGAAACTGGGAACGGGGCCGACAGGAACCCGGGAAAACCCTCAGCTCCTGGCTCATCCCAGCAGGATGAAATGTGGGACACGGTGACTCCTGGTGCTGCTGTGCAGGTGAGGGTAAATCAGCTGAGTCAGCTCTGTCCACACCCGGGCTGGGAGCTGCTCGGGGTTGGGGTGTGGAGCTCAGGCCCAGCTCAGGGCTCTGTCCCTGCCCTGACAAGGGGATTTCTGCTCTGCTGTTGCCTGGGCTCCTCTCCCTCTCTCAGTCCCATTTGTGCCAGACCCTGTGGTTACACTGGAAGGAAAATACCCCGTCCTTGCCACGCCAGAGTCCAGGAGGTACCAAAATCCACAAACGGGGGCAGTTTTTCGCTGATTTCCTGTTGAGGCCAGTGAGATGCTGATGTGAAATACAGTGAGAAATCAGGCCCTGAGCTCTGAGCACGCTGGGTCACAGCCCCAGTTCCTGTTTTCTTACAGACACTTACTGGCAGTCCCAGCGTCCCTCTGCTTCCAAAAACTCAGGGGGAGTCGGGAGGAATTCCACCTGTGGAATTTGGAGGTGGCAGAAGCCTCGTGGGCTCCAGTGGGAGCAGGAATGTGCAGTTTCCACTGTGGGATTGAGGGATGGAAAGAGGCTTTGTCACAGGGATTGAGCCTGGATTTCATCCGGGGCTCTGCTTGTTTGCCTTTGGATGCAGCAGAGATTTCTCTCCTGCTCAGGGATTTGCTTGGGCATCGTTGTGAGCCCTTGTCCTCCTCGGCTTGGGCATGGCCAGGATGCTGCTGTTCGTGCCAAGGCTGGCAGGCACCTTCCTCTCCCGGTGTTTCTGGGGCATTGTGGATGAAGGCAGGAGCTTCCTCCTGCTGGCAGTGTGTGATGGAGACAGGAACAACGCTGCTCATGAACCCCAGAGTTACAGCAGCTTTCCTGAGCCCAGTGCAGAACCTGGAGCAGGAAATCTCCTGTTTTGAGGGATGAGTTCCTGTCTCACAGCCCAGGCTGCCCCTCAGCTCCGCGGGGAGGCACTTCGGGGGTGCTGCTCCTCCTCAGGGTGGGAAGGTGCTGGTCCTACAGAGCAGAGGGAGGGGAGGGGAGGGTTTTGTGCTGTGCAGATTCCTCGAGGGTGGCAGGTGTCCATCCCCCTGCCTGGAAGCTCTGCTCTCCAGCAGGATTACGCCAGCACAGTGCAGTGGTCACCCTGCTCAGCCTTGGATCCTTCATGGAATCGCTGTTAACGGATAATAGGAAGCACCAGGGGCTGCCCAACTTGCTGGGATCAAACCCAAACCCAGCAGCAGCTGCTCACCACACACTGGAATTGCAGCTGCAGTGAGGTGGAGCTGGGTTTCCCTGGGGACAGAAATCTCCAGAGGCTGCTCTTGCTTCCCGGGGCTGTTTTCAGGCTGGAGTCTCCCTCTGTGCAGATCCCATGCAGCTGATCCCTGTCTCCTGGGCTCCAAGGGATGGGGCCAGGTTTCACCAGTCCTTGTCACTGCCTGGAGTGGTTATTTGGGCGTTTGGGGCTGATGGAGATTTTTGGCCAGAGCTGCCGGTTTTTCCTGCAGCACGGCTGCTCCTGGGAGATGGGGGCAGCGAGAAATGAGGGATCTCACACAGAAATGCAGGTGTGGAATGTTTGGGACTCTCTGGGTCCGGGCAGTGCCACCTGTGCTGTGGATCCTGGCAAGAGGGCGTCGATCCCAACCCTCCGTGAGCTGGGGATGGAGGGAGCAGGCGTGGAGCAAACACGGAGCAGACAAGGAGCAGGCACAGAGCAGACAAGGAGCAGGCATGGAGCAGACAAGGAGCAGGCATGGAGCAGACGAGGAGCAGGCACGGAGCAGGCAGGGAGCAGGCACGGAGCAGACAAGGAGCAGGCATGGAGCAGGCGTGGGGCAGGCACGGAGCACACACGGAGCAGACATGGAGGGAGCAGGCATGGAGCAGACGTGGATCAGACATGGATCAGACATGGAGCAGACATGAAGCAGGCACGGAGCAGTTCCTCCCTTCCAGAGATCCCTGAGCAGCTCCAAACCTCCTCCCTTCGGCACCGCTGGCACTGGGAATCCACCAGGCAAACCCTGATCCAGATCCCTTGAGTGGGAGAGATCCCCAGACAATCCCAATGGGTGCTGGGGGTAGCACCTGTGGGAAGGGGGGGTGTGTCCTCCTGTCCTGGTGTTACTAAAAATAGCTCCTGGGGTAGCCAAACCCAGGGATTATTTTGATGCAGAGATTTCCTCTTCTGTCTGGCCGAGTGTTTGCTCTCCTCTCCCTGAAACTCTGAGTCAGTTGGTTTCGTTTTCTGGCTCTCGCTGGGGTGTCACTGGGTGTCTTCTGGTTCCCAGAAGGTGAAGGATTTGTTTGCTTCCAAGTAAACCCGTGCCTGAAAACAAAAAACAACCCCTGGGAACAGTGGCAGGAGCTGACCTTTCCCTTCAGCTCTGCTGGTGTGACCTGAGCACGGCAGCTCCTGTCCCATCCCTGCGCCCATCCGGGACAGGGAGATGGGACCAGCTGGAAAAGCCTGCGAGGAGATTTTGGTGCAATCTGGGGGCTTGGGGACAGGCTTTGTGGGGCAGCACTGCCAGCACAGCTGTGCCCTCACTTCCCAGCCCCGGGCAGGAAGCTCTCAGGTTGGAAATGCAGATTCCAGGTGCCGGAGAGCTGCGTGGCCAGCCTGGATTTGTGGGGTGCTGGGGCAGGGTTTGGGTGCCGTGGAGCTGCTGCTGGAGGTGCTGTCCCCCAAGGACAGGGTGATCCTGCAGGATCCCCCGCTCCTGCCCTGCCCTGGTACCTCCTGTAGCTGGGCAGTGTCTGGGTGCTCTGTGGAAGGAGCTGAGCTCTGATCCTGTCCCCGACAAGTTTTTATCTTGGAAGAAAACCTGAGCTGGTTTCTGGCATTCCTGGTCCCTGTGGGGTGGCTCAGTGGTGCTCAGGGAGCCTCTGTCCCTCTCCAGGTGCTTCTGGAGCCGCCGAAACCGAGCTCCAATCCAGGACATCCCGTGGCAGAGCGGGTACTTTCCCCGGAGCCATGGAATGTGTGTGATGAGGGGTCAGTCACCGTGGGGCTGAAACGCCTCTCTGGGGGCTCCCTGCTGCAGGGGGGCCGGTCCTGGCCGTGTCCCTGAGCAGTGTGGGGACAGGGCCACGTGTAGGGGTCTGGAGATGGTCCTGTGGGGACAGGGCCACGTGTGGGGGTCTGGAGATGGTCCTGTGGGGACATGTGTGGGTCTGGAGAAGATTGTGTGGAGACAAGGACAAATGTGTGGGTCTGGAGAGGGTTGTGTGGGTCTGGAGATGTTTGTGTGGGGACAGGGCCATGTGTGTGGGTCTGGAGATGGTTCCTGTGGGGACATGTGTGGGTCTGGGAAAGGTTGTGTGGGGACAGGGCCACGTGTGCTGGTCTGGAGAAGGTTGTGTGGGTCTGGAGATGTTCATGTGGGCACAGGGACACGTGTGGGTGTGGAGAGGGTTGTGAGGGGGCAGAGACACGTGTGTGGCTCTGGAGAGGGTTGTGGGGGTGCAGAGACACATGTGTGGGTCTGGAGAAGGTTGTGAGGGGACAAGGACACATGTGTGGGCCTGGAGAAGGTTGTGAGGGGACAGGGACACATGTGTGGGCCTGGAGAAGGTTGTGAGGGCACGGGGACACGTGTGTGGGCCTGGAGAAGGTTGTGAGGGGACAAGGACACATGTGTGGCTCTGGAGAGGGTTGTGAGGGTGCAGGGGCACGTGTGTGGCTCTGGAGAAGGTTGTGAGGGTGCAGGCACACGTGTGTGGCTCTGGAGCTGTCACAGATGGGCACATTCCCCCTCCAGACCTGGAATTCCTGGAGAACAAAGCTCTGCTTGTTGGTGAGAGCCAAGGAAGGAGCCCCGGCCCCCAAACCCAGCCCCAGCCCCCCCAGCTCACTGTTCCCACCCTGTTCGAGAGCAGAGAGCGGGTTTGGGGATTTCTCCCACCTGGATGTGCTGGAGCAGCCGTTCAGGCCCGTCCTGGCTGTTTCCCTGCTGTCACGGGTGGCGAGTCCCCTCTCTGGGACTCACCCAGAACCTCCTCTCCCTCCTGCTCCTGCCAGCAGCCCCTGCAGAGATGGCAGTGCCCGCTGATGGTGGCAGTCCCTGCTGGTGGTGGCACGTGACACCGGGGATGCGACTGAATCCAGAAGGAATTCCATTAAAATAACCGATTTTTTCCTCACCTTGTCACGGCTGTGCCGTGCAAGGACACGACCCTTTGGTGACGCTGCAAACCAGGACCGATTGCTGGGGGCTGCTGGGCACAACTGGGCTGAGCTTTGCCCCCGGTTCCAGTTTGGATCCGAGATTCCCAAATTGTTTGTGCTGGGCAATGTCCTGATGGAGAGGGGGGAGAGCTGCCAAGCGCTCCAACATCTGGTTTGCGTTGTGCCAGTCCTGGGGCTGGCCCTTGCCTCGAGTGGATTCCAAAGGGGGCTCAGGAACACGACTGGATTCAAGATTCATTCTCTCTGAACTGATTTATGTCCCAATTTTTTGGGATTGCTGCGAAAGGCCGGTGTCAACACAAACAGCACAAATTCGGGGTGAAAATGAGGGAACGGCCTCTTTCAGATTTGAGAACGGAGGGAGATGAGTTTGTCCCCTGAGTGTTGTCCCTCCTGCCTCTCCAGAAGGCCGCGTGGCGGAGGAGGCCGAGGAGGTGTTCCGGAGCTACGCCTTCTACTGCTACCAGCAGGAGCGCGAGGAGCGAGGGGCGGAGGTGCCGCCGGACCCGGAGATCGAGCAAATCCAGCAGGACCTGGACAGGTAAATCCCTGCTCCTACCCCTCATCCCGAGCCAGGCCGCGCTCCAGAGCCTGGCCTGACTCCCCGCTCGCTCCGGCAGCACCGGGAACCGGGTGGGGCAGCGCTTGGCCATCATCGGGGACGACATCTACAGGCGCTACGACGCCGAGTTCCGCACCATGCTGGAGACGCTGCAGCCCACCTGCAACAACGCCTACGAGCACTTCACCAAAATCGTCTCCAGGTAAAGCCTCTGGTGCTCCTGGCATGGGTTTGGGGCTTTCCCGGCAGGAGAAGGGAAGGGGAGGGCCGGTGTGGTCAGTGCTGTTGGTTAAACCCCCACTCTGTCCGTTCGAGCTTCACCCTCCGGCCCCAGCTGAGCTCCCAGCAAGCTTCCCGGGATGATTCCTGTGTTTTCTACCTGTCTGCTCTTCCTCCTGGTCACTGCTCGGATCGTCGTCCACTCCCAGGCACCCCAGTCCTTGCACAAGTGGCTGGGGTCAGCCAGGGGGTGTCCCTGGGACACCCGGCCTGTGCCTGTCCCAGCTCCCCTTCAGGGGCACAACCAGCCCTGCCCCTGCTGCTGCTCCTGCTGTCCCTTGCTGCAGGCTGGGACAGCCCAGGGAACAACCCCAGCCACGGGCTCTGCCGGTGGGATGGTCACAGAAATCATGGAATCACGGAATGGTTGGGTCGGGAGGGACCTTGAAGAGCCACGGGCAGGGTGCCACCCACGAGGGCAGGTGGCTGAGGGCCCGCACCCGACCTGGTCCTCGTGGATATCTCAGGATGGGGGCTGCTCCACGGGTTGGCAGAGCCTGCAGGTGACACACAGAGCCTCGTGCAGGTGACACACAGAGCCTCGTGCAGGTGACAGCCACCCAAACCACAGCGACAGGCAAGGAGTGAGGGCACAGACCTGGAAAACTTCCTGCCAGGACCTCCCAAGGAAGCTTGGATTGAGGAGGCATCAAGGGTTTGTGTCTGCAGGGGGAGCGTTCACCCAGCTCACGCAGCGCTGTGGCACGGGCAGGACAGGTCTCTGGGTTCCTGTCTCTGGGTTCCTGTCTCTGGGTTCCTGTCACTCCTCCGAGCACCTCTGGCTGTGACAGCCCTGTCCCCACGCCCTCTGCTCGGTATTTGTGTCTAATTCCTTCTTTTCTCCAGTGTTTGTGTCTAACTCCTTCCTTTCTGTCCTCTTCCCGCTCCCCTGCCCGGAAGCCGCGCTGGCTGAGGCGGCAACGCTCACAGGTAAATTAACCCTTGTCCCTGGCCTTGTCACACTCAGGTAAATTAAATTAAACTCTGTCCCTGTCACACACAGGTGGGTTAACCTCTGCCCCTGTCCTTGTCACATTCAGGTAAAATAAATTAACCCCATCCTTCCCCTTATCACACACAGGTAAATTAACCCTTGTCACACTCAGGTAAATTAACCCCTGTCCCTGTCTCTGTCACACTCAGGTAAATTAAATTAACCCCATCCTTCCCCTTATCACACACAGGTAAATTAACCCTTGTCACACAGAGGTAAATTAAATTAACCCCATCTCTCCCCTTGTCACACACAGGTGAATTAACCCCTGTCCCTGTCCTCGTGCCACCTGCTCTCCGTGTCCCCTCCCAGGCTCTAATTCCCTCTCCAAGGCTCAGCACAGGCAGGGACCCCCAGCCCAGGGCAGCAGATTGAACCACAGGCCCTCAGATTCCTCTTTTTATTGTTTTTTTATTCCCTTTCCCCCCTTCTTGCTGGAAACCAGGAAAAGCACCTTCCAAACCAGGTCTAAATAATCAGTGCCAAACCCTGCAGGAGCATCGAGGAGCACTTTGGAGCCTCTTCCAGCCACAAAATCTCCGTGTCTGTGCGGCTGGGATGAGCCTCGAGGGCTGGTGCAGCATCCCCAGCCCTGCAGCCACAGAACCACGGAATGGTTTGGGCTGGGAAAGCCCTCTCGGAGTCCAACCCTTCCCCAGCACTGCCAAGGCCACCACTAAACCGTGTCCCCAAGGGCCACAGTCAGGTGGCTTTTAAATCTGTCCAGGGAGGGCGTTCTGGCAGCTGTGGCAGGGCTGGGCAACCCTTCCAGAGAAAAAACTTTCCCTCATAGCCAACCTCAACATTTCCTGCTGCAGCTTGGGGTTGTTTCTCCCTGACCACACAGCTCAAGATCCCCTGGGCTGGACAACCCTTCCAGGGAAACAAAAATTCCCTTATATCCAGCCTAAACTTTTCCTGGTACAATTTGGGGCTGTTTCCTCAGTCGTGACTACACTGCTCAAGATCCCCTGGGCTGGAGAACCCTTCGGTGACAAGATTTTCCCAAATATCCAAACTAAATGTTCCCTGGTGCAACCTGGGGCCGTTTCTTCAGTCCTGACCACACTGCTTGAGATCCCCTGGGCTGGACAACCCTTCCAGGGGAAAAAAATTTCCAATTTTCTTCCTAATAGCCAACCTAAATATCCCATGGTGCAACTTGGGGCTGTTTCCTCAATCCTGACCCCACTGCTTGAGATCCCCAGGGCTGAACAACCTTTCCAGTGGCAAGATTTTCCCTGATACCCAAACTAAATGTTTCCTGGTAAAATTTGGGGCTGTTTCCTCAGTCTTAACCCCACTGCTCAAGATTCCCCGTCTTGCGCAGCTGTTCCAAGGTTGGACAACCCTTCCAGTGAAAAACTTTTCCCTAATATCCAACTTAAACATTCCCCGGTGCAACTTGGGGCCGTTTCCTCTCGTGCTGCCCGCACTGCTCGAGCTCCGCCAGCCTGGGCAGCTCCGGGACGCCGAGCTGGGAGCTCGGGGCAGGGATTCAGGGATCTCCTCGGCTTCGTTGCAGCCTCTTCGAGAGCGGCATCAACTGGGGCCGGGTGATCGCCCTGCTGGCCTTCGGCTACCGCATGGCCATGCACGTGTGGCAGCGCGGCGTCAGCGGCTTCCTGCGCCGCATCGCCCGCTACGTCGCGGATTTCATGCTGCAGAACCACATCGCCCGCTGGATCGCCCAGCAGGGAGGATGGGTGAGCACAGGGCAGGGTTTGGGGGCAGGAGGGCAGGGTTTGGGGGTGGGGGAGAGGGTTTGGGGGTCAGGGTGCCAGAGACTCAAGGATCGGGGGTCAGGGGAGTCAGGAGGATCAGAGGAGTCACGGTTTGTGGCTCAGGGGGTCAGGGTTCAGGGATCAGGGGGGTTAGGGTTTAGGGGTC
>VZTF01000903.1:78615-95679 GCA_013397755.1 Cnemophilus loriae | reverse complement strand
CCCGGAATCACCGAGTTCTCTCTGCCGCAGGCGCTGCTCGACATCCTGTGCCTGGACGGGCTGGCCATAGGCACGCTGTGCTCCTGGTACCGCATCAACCGGGTGGCAGCGCTGCTGCTGCTGCCCTACCTGGGCTGGCTGGCCATGGCCACCTGCCTCACCATCCGCATCTGGAAGGACAACCCCGAGCAGAAGCCGGGCAAGAGCGACTAAACCGAGGCATTTTTGTGTAGCTAAACTGTCCTGAGGTGAACCAAGGTGTGACAGTTCGGGAGGTTCATTTTGGGATTTGCCTCTTCTTCCTCCTCTTCTTCCTCCTCTTCTTCCTCCTCTTCTTCCTCCTCTTCTTCTTCCTCTTCCTCCTCTTCTTCTTCCTCTTCTTCCTCTTCCTCTTCTTCCTCTTCTTCCTCTGCCTCCTCTGCCTCCTCTTCTTCCTCTTCTTCCTCCTCTTCCTCCTCCTCCTCCTCCTCCTCCCAGCTCCACCGTGGCTCTGGGAGAGGTTTGCACCATCGGAGGTGCCCGGGCATCCTTACGGGCTTTTCTCCAGCAGCTCTGGGGGCTGCAGCCGTTCCCTGGCATTAATGCCACCACGTCAAATTCCAGCAGCCAAATGAGCTGGCAGAATTCAGGCTGGGAACTCCGGGCACCCCTCGCCACGGCCACGGTCCCCCCGAGAGCAGAGCTTGGTCACACACGAGGCAGATCCCATCTCCTCTGCTGGGAGCGAACCAAAATGCCCTTCACCTGTGCACACCCATTTTTTAAGAACTTTCTTGATTTTTTTTTTCAATAAATTGATTTTTTTTTTAAGAAATTACTTGGTTTTTTAAAGAAATTACTTGATTTTTTTAAAAAGGAATTACGTGATTTTTTAAAAAGAAATTACATGATTTTTTAAAAGAAATTACTTGGTTTNCTTGATTTTTTTTTTCAATAAATTGATTTTTTTTTTAAGAAATTACTTGGTTTTTTAAAGAAATTACTTGATTTTTTTAAAAAGGAATTACATGATTTTTTAAAAAGAAATTATGTGATTTTTTAAAAGAAATTATGTGATTTTTTAAAAGAAATTACTTGATTTTTTTAAAAGAAATTACTTGGTTTTTTAAAAGAAATTACTTGATTTTTTAAATGAAATTACTTGATTTTTTTAAAAAGAAATTACTTGATTTTTTAAAGAAATTACTTGATTTTTTAAAGAAATTACTTGTTTGTGTTTTTTTTTAATAAATTACTTGGGTTTTTTTAAGAAATTACTTGATTTTTTAAAAAGAAATTTCTCGATTTTTCGCTCTTTGTGCTGTTGCTTTGTGTTCCTGTATCCCCTGGTTTGTGCTTTAGCTCTTTACCTGCCAGCAGGGATGGGTCTTGTTCTGCTGGATGGAGATTGGGCTCTGCCTCCTGTCTGGGGAGGGTCCCACTCCTTCCCCCCCTGCTCCAGGATAAAGCAGCGATGAGCAGCATCCAAATGCTTCTCCCAAGAGGAAATTCCCCCCTTCCACCTCGGTCTGCCATTCCTCAGCAGAACTGAAAAACTCACACCAGTGCCTTTGAAGAAAACTCTGAATTTTGCTCTTTTTTCAAGTACAGAGATGCAAGAACCTGTAAAATTTGTGAGCCTGCTCCCGCTGCCTCGAAGGTTGTAATTAATTATTTAATTGGCAAAAAGCCCCACGTGGAATCTGCCGGGTGCAGCGCAAGTGCCTCATCCTGGAGCGTTTCCACGCCGTTATTAATCAGGAAAGGTTAAAATAACAGGAATTCCAAAGGAATGGGATGGAACCAGACACGAGGGGTGCATGGACTCATCCTGGTCCATCCCTTTTCCTAGAAACCTGAGCTCTGGTGTCTCCCGACAGAATTGACATTCTTTTGAATTGCTAAAAGATTGCTAAATGTGAAGAGAAGGGGCACGTGGATCTTCCTGGCACCGGCTGGAATTGGGGCTGTAATTAATTGGGGCTGTAATTAATTGGGGCTGTAATTGGGGGCAGGGGGTACCCCAAGGAGGGAGGGAGGGCTCAGCTGGGGCTGTAACATAAATCGTATTTGCTTTGAATAAAAACGAGCCGTTGTTGTTTTGGAGAATAAATAAATAAATCCGAGTTATTCTCGCTGGACTGGTTTGGGGTTCCCAAAAGCTCAGGGGACCAAGGGAAGGGGATTTGGGAAGGCTCCACAGCTGGATTCATTCCTGGGGCGGGTTTGGAACCCGAAGGTCCCCAGGGTCCCTCCTTGGGGACAGCAGGGACCCCCTCCCTTGGGGACATCCCGTGGGGGGCTCCTCTGTCCCATCGCCCCAGCTCCGAGGGGAGCAGGACAATTCCTGGCTCTGGGATCCTCCCTGACTCACATCCAGCTGCATTTTGGGAGATGCTGAAAGCTCCTGGATCCAGCTCCTGCCAGAGCAGAGCTGGGGGCTCAGCAGGACCGAGAAACGAACCCCAGGAGCTGAGAGCGGCTGGAATTTGCAGCTCCTCATAAAATTTGGTGATTCTGTAGTTTTGATCCATTGTTTTTCCCCCCCTGGCTCGGGACACGTTTCCCCAGGGCTGCTGCCAGCCCAGGGCTGTGCTCTCCCGAGGAAAAGCTGCAGGAAAAGGCCGTGGAGCAGCTGAGGCTGGAGCAGGAGCAGCCCCACAAAGCCCTGCCAGCAGCACTGGAGACAATTGAAGCTGCTTTAAAAAAAAACAAAAAAAAACAATTAAAAAAAGAAATCCTACAACACTTCAGGGCTTTCTTTTCTGTGCTACCACTGCGCTTATTTACAGCTTCTGTGTCTCCCAGAAAGTCTCCCGTGCCAAAGGACAGGAAAATGTAAATTATTTCTCCCTCAAATGATGGTGAGGTCTGGCTACAGGTTGGATTTGGGGCAGTTAAGGCTGATTTAGGCTCTGCCCATCCTGTCCTGAGGGAACAGGGATGAGCAGGGCCATCCAGAGAGGCCAGGAGGGATTAAACGAGCCTTTATCTCCTTTTGGAAAGCGGAGAGAATTATTTAAATCACATTTAAATTGGTGGCTGTAGATCTGGCTCATACCTGCAACTCTTTAATAACATTTCCAATTAAATAGATGAATGCAGATTTGATCAGCTTTCATAAATTGGGTCTGTTTCCTCTTCCCACTTTTTTTCTGCAGGCAAAGGGAAATCTGAAATTAAGATTAATAGATTTTTTTCCCCCATGTTTGCCCTGCCCATTTTCCCAGCTGCTGGGACTGGCTGCCTTGTTCTTGTTTTCCTTCCAGTTTCTCCTCCTCCCAGCCCACCTGTAAGCACAGCAGGAGCTTTTCTTTGCCTCCTGCCTCTTCTCACAGGCAGCAAAAATAGCAAATGTTCCTCCCTGTGCTACCCAGAGCAGCTTGAAATCAATTGGGAAAATTAAATTCAGCGAGACACCCTCTTGTATTAATATTTAAAGCATCGTTTGGTGCATTTGCTGTTTAAACAGATACACTGAACCCCCTTGCATAAAAATAACTTTAATGACATTTCAAAGTCATCTGGAGGGTTTCTTGCCCAGACCGTGCAGCGCAGCCCCAAAACAGCCTCGGTTTCACAGAATCCTGGAATTCTGGAGTGGTTTGGGATGGAAGGGAACTTAAGGATCATCCCACCCCACCCCTGCCTCGCGCAGGGACGCCTCCCACTGTCCCAGCTTGCTCCAAGCCCCGTCCAAGCCCGTGTTTGTCCAGCCCCAACCCCAGATTTGCCTTTGGAACGGGCACAGCGTCCCACCCCAGGGATGTGCCGTGGTCCCCGTGACTCCCGAGGGCTCCCAAGGGCTCCCAAGGGCTGGTGGCACTCGGAGCCACCTCTCTGGGGATGCTCCTCGCTCCAAACTCCAGCCACTGTCCCAGGAGGAGGAGGAGGAATTTCCCATCAAACTGAGGGTGCCCCTCGGGCCCAGTGGTCGCTCCCTGGCTGCTGCAGCCACAGGGCTTGTGCATAGCCAACCTCCTTTCCTTTCTCCTTTTTCCTTTCCTTTCCTTTCTCCTTTTTCCTTTCCTTTCCTTTCCTTTCCTTTCCTTTCCTTTCCTTTCCTTTCCTTTCCTTTCCTTTCCTTTCCTTTCCTTTCCTTTCCTTTCCTTTCNTAATTCACCAGCTGTCCCAGCACTCCGGCTGCAGCAGGACGGAGCTTTCAGTGATTTGCTGCTGCCTGGAGCCGTGTTAAAGCACCAGCGAGGTGCCAGCCAGGGTTTGTCACCTCCGTGCAGGCCAGCCGGGGTTTGTCACCTCCGTGCAGGTGACGCAGCCGCCCTGCCAGGCCCTGCCCCAGCTCCGGGTGCTGCAGGACAGAAATTCCTGTGCTTGGAGCAGCTACAGCAGGGCTGGAGCTCCTGCTGCAGCTTCCTGCGAGCAGCTCTGGGGGAAAGAGAGCTCCAGCCGTGCTGGGAGCTGTCATTAACTCCCGGTTGGGCTTGGAATTAATTGGGGAGGCAGCGGCGCCTGCCAAGGCTCCTCATGTGCCAGGCTGGGAGCTGAGAGCCAGGAAGGGTTTGCCCGGGGAGATGAGGCAGGTACAGAGGTGAGAGCATCCCTTACCTGGGGCTCAGCACAGCTGGGGCATCTCCCACCAGGGTTTGGGCACTGCCCTGGTCAATCCCGTGGGACAGGAGCGTTTCCAGCCCTTCCTCGAAACCTTCGTGGTCCTAGGGCGGGAGGAGAGGGACAGGTAAGACCCCCAAAGGAAGGAAGGAAGGGAGGGAGGGAGGAAGGGAAGCTGTCAGTGTTTATTTATTTATTTGTCCCGTAGCTACAGCTGGAAAAAGCCGGAGGGGGCTGGCTGCCAGACAATGTCCCTAGGGAGACGTTTTGTTAGTGCCACCAGCTGTCCCCTCGGCATGGAGAGCACGGCTGAGCCATGACTCACCCGGCCAGGCTCTTATTTCACTCTCACATCTATCCCGAAATGTTCCTCCGGCCCCACAATGCCATCAAAGCGGCCCTTTCCTGGCACGGCCTGCGGCAGGCAGGTGTGGGTGATGGGGAAAGGGAACAGCCAGGTTAGCTCCGGGAACTCCTGGGACAGCACACGGCCTGCAGGGGACACAGCCCCAGGGATACAGCAGAGATCCCTGTTCAGGGGATCAAAGCCATCAGAGTGCTCAGAGGTGCCTCTGAAGTCACTGGAGAAGCTGCTCTGGACTTGGATGGATGCAGGATCCTCAAAATCCATAAATCCAGCAAAGCCTGGAAGCTTCTCCCAGCACAAGCTGTCCCTTAGCCCCGTCCTGCGTGTCCCCTGTGGCTGAGCCGTGATCCCCCCGGGCAGGGCTCTGTCTGGGAGGGGCTGAGGGAGCTGAGGGGGCTCAGCCTGGAGAAAAGGAGGCTCAGGGGGAATTTCTGGCTCTGTGCAACTCCCTGACAGGAGGGGGCAGCCGGGGGGGATTTGGGATCTTATCCCAGGGAACGGGGACAGGAGGAGAGGGAACGGCCTCAGGCTGGGCCAGGGGAGGCTCAGGTCGGACATCAGCAGGAATTTCCTCATGGAAAGGGCGGCCAGGCCTTGGCAGGGGCTGCCCAGGGAGGTTTGGAGTCCCCACCCCTGGAGGTGTCACCTGGATGTGGCACTCCCCTGGGGACAAGGTGGGCATCGGGCACAGCTCAGACTCGATGATCCCAGAGGGATTTTCCAGCCTCAGTGATCCTGGGATTTGATGAAAAAATTCAGAGCCACCTGGATAAAATATGAGATCAGTGGGGAGAGAAGCAGGTGGAGGGGTAAAAACTCTGTAAAACTCTGGCTGGCAGGTGCACGATTTGGGGTACCCTCAGTGCTGCTGGGAGACCCCTCCACGAGCCCCTGGGGACACGTTTGGGGTCACAAAGAGCCACCAAAGCCACCAGAGCCCTCACCCAACCCCCGGCTCCGACGGAGCAGCTCCGTGGTGCCCTTTTATATTTTTGGCTGCAGTGGGGGGAGGATCGTGGCTGTTCCAAGCACTGCCCTAGAAGGAGCTGGGGAGCAGCTGGGAAGGGCTGGAGAGAGGGGGAGCCTCGGTGCCACATTCCCCAGATTAGATTAGAGCTCAGCCCTCGGAGGGGCCAGGCTAAAGCTGCAGCAAAGCTGGGACCCCAGCCACGAAGAGCTTCCAAAAATAAACCAGAGTGGGTCAGAGGGACTGGAGAGGGGCTGAGATCCCGCTTGAAAATATCAGGATTAGGAGGAAATGAGCTGTCACTCATTGGGAGAGGATTCCCACCCCAAAAGCAGCCCCTGAAATGTCAGAGGTGACAGCAATTGGACAGGGGAGGCGGAATTTGAGCGTTGCCACCACGCAGGAGGCAAAACACCACCCCTGCTCTGCAGGAAAGTATTTTAGGCTTAAAAATAAATAAAATCCTGCACCGTGGAAGATATATGTTCCATGGATAGGATGTCTTGGAATTTATCAAATCCTTGGTTGAGCTGTCACCACAGAGCTCCAGAACTCTGTCACCTAAACAACACCACCTAAACAACAACTCATCCAAGGGGTGCTCTGTCCCCAAAAACTGCATCCGTGGTGGCACTGGGGAAAAGCTCCAAAGGATATCCAGCACAGCAAGGCGGGGTGATGGCAAGGGGGCTGGGAAGCGCAGCCAGAATTAATTATCTGTGATCATTTATTATTAATTTTCTCTGATAATAAATGACCTGCCCGGTGGCGTGGATTTATTTCGCTTTGTGATGGTGCAGCCTCCTCCCAAGGCTCTAAAGAGCAGGATTGAACAGGATCACAAAGGCTGATTTGGCTCCAAAGCAGGTATTCCCACTAATTTGGTTTTTATGGAATACATCTTCTCCTCCTCAAACTAAGAGCAGGTTTTTCCACTAATACTGACTGAATACTGCATCGAATACAGCTGAATATTCCACATTTACTCAGAGTTTGCTAGTGGTGGGTTCTGAGTTAATTTCTGAGCTCACGGTACTGGAGATTTGATTTCCAATGTGCTTTGATTCCAAAATCCTGCACGGCCACACTTTTCCCTTTTCCTTTGCCCCATGGCATGGCCAGGATTGGTCCCTGGGAAAACCTCACCCAGGTTTTCATTAAGCTCAGCTCAGGTGGGATCAATACAAACTGTAAATGATTGAAATTGAGAGGGAGAAGCTGGGATAATTTCATACGATCCTGAAGGGAACAAAAAAAAGTGAGGGAAAACCCCTCCAACCCAGATGTATCCCAGTGAAGTGGGAATTTATGGAACACTCAGGCAACGGGGAGGAAAAACGCAGAGCAATGGGAGAAGAAGCACTGCTGCCCACTGGGAATTCCAGTTGGGCTTTTAAATATCTGGGAGAAGGTTCTGGCTTGGATTTACAGCTCGAACGAGGAGATTTCCCCCTCAGAGTCTTGGACGAGCAGGGTGGGAGGAACCGCAGGTCTCCTGCTGGGATGCTCCAGGTGATCCAGGAAGCCAAACCCGCCAAACCCAGGGATTTTCCAGCAAAACGGCCACGACCTCTTCTCCTCTCGCCTGAGCCAGGCCAGGCTGAGCTGGTCCTTCAAGGTCAGCCATGGAATCCACTGGCAGAGGAGGGAGAGGGCTGGGAGAGCAGGGAGGTGCCCCGTGCCAGCCGCCTGTCACCCCAAGGGATAAATACCCGCTCGAGCTTCCAGGATGTTCCATCAGGGAAAATTATGGGCTCATCCCGCCCACTGCGAAGTTGTCACTTGGTTTGAAATTAAAAGGGGAGCGAGAGGGACCGCTGAAAGGAGCTGGAGAGAGCAGGGGAAGGAGGTGACACCCGAGAGCCCTGGGTCACCCAACCCCATCCAGCCCCTGCTGCCGCCGCTTTGTTCCATATTTAGCTCCTGACAACTGTGCCTGGGGCAGGAACTCCCAGCTCTGTTTTCCCTCCTCTCTCGGCTCCCAGAGCTCTCAGAAGTTGCTCTTTCTCTCTCCCAGTGGCCACGGCTCTGTCCCAGTGTCCTGGGGAAGATGGCAGAGAAGCAGGAGGAGCCCAGCAACGCCCAGAACGGGGAACCCGACAACGCCGAGGAGGGCGAGGGGAAGAAGAAGAAGGTGAAGAGGGAGGACCTGCCACCCTTTGAGATTGTGACCGGGTAAGAGACTGGGATTTAAATATGGAGGTGGGGGAGTTCAGAGAGCTTTGCCTCAGCTTTTAGGTCAGGCAACACAAGCAGCATCTTCTGCCAGTGCGTTTCTGAAGAGTCTGAAATGGTTTGGATTTATTGTGGGATTTTGTTCTAAGTTTTGCTGACTTTTAGAGGATGGACTCCCACCAGGCAGGCACAGAAATCCGCTTGTTTTATAGGAACAGCTCTGTTTCTGCAGTGCTGGTTCCCTCCCAGCCCCGCTGATGGGATGGGGATGGAGGTGTTGGCTTTGATGAGAGCTCGGTATTGATTTCTTGCCATGATCAATGCCTCTTGTCTGAGAGTTTCTCCACCTGTGGATAAGGAAAAACACCCCTGCTATGGCTGATTGGCTTGATGGGCCCGAGGGACAGATTTTTCAAGAGACCTAAAGGTTCACATTTTCAAGAGCTCCACAGCCACAGCTGGAACCCGACTTTCATAAAGAAACCAAAAAGCCCAACTTGCAGAAAGGCTCCGAAACAAGAGGCAGTTCTGAAGGCAGCAGGGCAGCAGGGAGCCTGGCCTTTGGAAAAGCAGGATATCCCAGGGATCTGGTGGAAGCTGAACTCTCAGCCATAACTGACAGCTGCAAGTAGGAAAAGCCCTCGGTGTCTGCTCCCTCCAAGCATTCCCAAATGCTCCCTGTAGGAGCAGCAGGATGAGTCCTTCTCCCCTCACATTTCCCTTATCAGTCACCAAAGGAGTGTCCCAGCAAATAAACCAAACCCAGGATTTCTTCCAGCTGCTTAAAAGTAAAGCTCAGACCTCCAAAATATCCCCTGGAATCGTTCTGTCTGTGCCATGGGTAGGAAAGGTTCTGCAGGTGAAATCTGGCTGCTTGTTCTGACCAGGATGAGTGAGGCAGGACAGCACCCCTGTGACAAAATTGGGTTCCATTCCTGCCCAGGGGTGGAAAAATCTCCGTTTTCTTCTCAAAATGTGACTGCTGTGAAAAAAAAATCCCTTCTTGGGGTGGTCTCTGCCACACACAATCATAGAAATAACAATGATTAGCAGTGGATTTTAAGGAAAGAACATCCCTCTGCTAGAATGGAGCTAAAGCACCAAAAATTGTGGGTTATAAACCACTGGGCCAAGTTCTGAATAATTAAGACACGTCCTAAAATGATTTTTTAAGGAGGAAATTGGGTTTTCCAGCCTTGGAGCACTCAGCCTGCAGTTAGAAATGCTGAGGGACTGGGCAGGATGTCCAAACTTCCCTGCTAAGCCCAAGGCCCTGGGCTAACCATGGCTGAAAAACTTCCTTAGCACCATCCTGCAATTAAATCCTTTGCTGGAACGCCACGGCTGTTCCAGGGTTTGACAGGATTCTCCACCCTGGAAAGGGGAGAGTGAGGAAGTGAAGCAGAAATCCTAAAGGACCCCAAAAGAGCTCCAGAAACCCCAGGGATTTTTTACTTTTCATTTTAAGGAAGACACCAGGAGTTCAGGCCAGGCCTTGACCCGGGATCACCGCGTGGATTTTTCCAATAATTTATAAATTCCCAGCCAATCAAGGCAGTTATGGGAGTGATGAGGAAACACAACTGCAGCCAGGGAAGAAGCACTTAAACCCAATTATGTGGCATTTCAGCTTTAGCCCTCGGATTAGGGGCATCTCAGGACTGCCAGCCAAGTTCTCACTCTGCTGCTTACAGCTCCAGGAGGAGCCTGGCTTCCAGGAAACACTGGGAAGCCAATTACTCTCTTCAAGAATATTATCCCATTTTTTTTTCGGCTGAACACGGAGCTGGATGCCTGTAATCCCAATCTAGGAGCATTTCCTGACACATTTATTTCCACTTTCCCCGGGTGTAAATGAGGCTCCTGGTAGGAATAATTCCTCGGGCCTTGTTACTCTTTTAGATAATGCACATTTTAATTCCCTCATTAGAAGTTTTCCTTCTCTCCTGTCTGACAGTGCCAGGGTCACACTGAGCAGCTGCTCCTTCCTCCAGCCCACCTGATTTCAATCCCAGACTGAGGATTCTGCCTCAAATTTTCAATTTTTTTTGGTCTCAGTATGATCTAACACTTTGCTACCCGGGGAAAACTTTGATAAATGAGGTTGGAGCATTTAGA
This sequence comes from Cnemophilus loriae, assembly GCA_013397755.1. Taxonomy (NCBI): domain Eukaryota; kingdom Metazoa; phylum Chordata; class Aves; order Passeriformes; family Corvidae; genus Cnemophilus; species Cnemophilus loriae. The sequence goes on along the minus strand of VZTF01000903.1, from coordinate 85,504 downwards.
AATCTCTAAAAAAATGCCATTTAATGATGCTTTTCAGGGAAGGTTTCAATTTTGACCTTTCCTATCCTCAGGTGAGCTGTGCCACCCCAGCCTGGTGTCAGAGCAGAGATTTATATTGAGAATATTGTGGGAATTCAGTGCCTGTGAACAGTTTTTAAATGATTTCCATACACATTTTCACTCTCCACAACCCCCGGACAGGAGGTTGGAGCCAGGTGGAGATCAGCCTCTTCTCGCAGGCAATAAGATGAGGGGAAATGGCCTCAAACTGTGCCAGGGGAGGACATCAGGGGGAATTTCTTCATGGAAAGCGTTGCCAGGCACTGGAATGAGCTGCCTCAGCAGTGTTTCTGTTCCTTATTGGAACGTTATTAATTGAGCTAATGCAGATTCCATATTGCTGGGAGCAGAGATCGAGGTGAACATCCCAGCTAAGCTCAGGCACACGCCGAGATCAGCAATAAAATCCATCTGGAAGGGCTGGCTAAATGCAGCTCCCAGTCAATCCATCCTGAGTCAATCCATCCTGGAGCAGGCTGCTGCTGCTTCAGCTGTTCCATGAAAACCCAGAGCCAACCTCGTCACTGCTGTGACCCCTTTGCTGTCAGAGAGTTAAATCAGGGATGAAATTCCCTGTGCCTCTGATGTATTTAAAAACCTGATGTTATGGTGAAACCACTCATTGCAGACATCGCTCTGGAATGGGTGTCTCATGTCTGCCCTTCAAAAAAATCATTAATTAAAGAATCCTTAGCCAAAGAACCACTCATTATCCAGGATACCAAGCAGGAAAAGCACTATTCTTGGAAGCACGTGCATTTTTTCCCACTCTTTTCCATCCCATTCCCTTCCCCTGTCTCCAGAGCCATCCCATGAGATGTTCCATCACAAGGTGATCTCTCTTCGCTTATTTGGAGTCACAGAAGGGAAGAGGTGGACAATAAATTTAAAAAGTAGGTGAAGTTTATCAGTAGGGACTCCAGCAGGAAATCCACCTTTTCACAGCACAGTCGGATTTGATCCTGGATATTTTATAACCTCAACCTTTGAACACAAAGAAATCAGGGGAGATGCAGTGATTTGTCCATGGTCCCACACAGGGGTGACGATAAATTAAAAGAGTAGGTGAAGTTTATCAGTAGGGACTCCAGCAGGAAATCCACCTTTTCACAGCACAGTCGGATTTGATCCTGGATATTTTATAACCAAAACTTTTGAACACAGAGAAATCAGGGGAGATGCAAGTAGGAAAGCGCACCCACACAGGGGTGACCCACCAGTGTGCCCCCCTTGTCTAAATCTGCCTCTGAGCCCCCTCTCTCCTCTCCTCACCCCAGCGAACGCCTCCCAGCCATCTTCTTCAAATTCCAGTTCAGGAACGTGGAATACAGCTCGGGCAGGAACAAAACCTTCCTGTGCTACGTGGTGGAGACGCAGGGCAAGGAGCCGGGGACGTGCCGGGGCTACCTGGAGGACGAGCACGCGGCCGCCCACGCCGAGATGGCCTTCTTCAACACCATCCTGCCCACGTGCCAGGCGGGCGCCCGCCACGACGTCACCTGGTACGTGTCCTCCAGCCCCTGCGTCACCTGCGCCGAGCGGATCTGCGAGGCCCTGCGCAAGAACAAGGGGCTGCGCCTCACCATCATGGTGGGCCGCCTCTTCATGTGGGAGGAGCCCGAGATGCAGGCGGCCCTCAGGAGCATGAAGGAGGCCGGCTGCAAGCTGAGGATTATGAAGCCTCAAGACTTTGAGTATGTCTGGAAGAACTTTGTGGAGCAGGAGGAAGGGGAGGAGGCCAAGTCCTTCGTGCCCTGGGAGGATATTCAGGAGAATTTCCAGTACTACGAGGAGAAGCTGGCTGAGATCTTGCACTGAGGCTCGGGTGAGTGAGGGGGTCACTCATTAACTCCTCTCTCTTTAATTTGGGTTCCAGTTTCTCTTACTGTCACTTTCTCCTTCCAGGGGCTCCCTCACAGCACATTCCCAAGGGATTTAGTGCTTTTCGGTTTTCTCCTCCAGGAATAAAGAATTAAAAAGTTCCAGGGCCACCAGAACACCCCCTGTTCCCCACGGGGATGATATTTAGGACAATAGGGAGAGGAATGGAGAGCGAAGGGGATTTTACTCACACCCCAAAGTCTAACCCCTAAAATAACACCATTAAAGGAAATGCCAGTTGTTGCACAGTTCCCTTTTCTGTGGGGTACTGATGAGTCACCTCTGAGTCTCTAGGACATCTCTTTTTTCCCTCCCCAGGATCAGAAAGGATCCATGAAGAGATGTGACAGACCTGGACACCTGGGACAGTCCCGCTTCCCAAAGCTTTGATTCCAGCAGGATGGAGAACCAACCTCTGGAAGACGAGGCCCCGTGGGACTCCGAACACACACACACACACACAACACAGACCTCTGGTGTTTGGGATTTTTTGGGTGTATTTTGTTCCTCCCCCTCCCTGCCCCAACCAAACCCATGCTGTGGTGAAAGGGATGGCAGTGACCCCCAGGCAGGCTGTGGGATCACATTCTGGGAATATTTCATGGGAAAAGGCCTTAGAACAAAGCTGCTGGTTAGATAAATACATTAGAAAGGGGAAAAGAAAGGGATTTAAGGTGAAAAAGAAGTTTTCTCCCTCTGTTCTCAATAGTCAGAGCTGTGATTTAATTCAGGGCCAACAGCTCTCTTCCAAATCATGATGGAGCCCAAGAACTCGATATCAAACAATGATGTTTGGGATATAAACCCGGGAAAAGCAAAGTGAAATAAAATGGGAAGCCACAAAAGCCAAAGCACTGTTTATTCCTTCTTCTCTACTTGCAAGAAGTCCTAAATGGAACCTGGTAAGTCTGAGTTCAAGGACATCCCGGGACAGCCGCACAGGGAATATTTTGTAGCTGAGAAGGAAGAAGTAAATGCCAAAAAAAATTCCAGAGTACACACAAGTGTTGGAGAGCAGGATCATTTTCGATGTAAAACAAAGCTCACGGGGATGCCATCAGTAAGGAACCAGAATCAAAACCCAGACACAAATAATGGGAAGGACTGAATCCATGAGCAGCCTCAATGCTTGTTCTGGATCAGCTCATTGCTCCAAATTCCTCTTTGTTTAAGGTTATTTTTCCCAGCTACAGCAACTCCCCATCGAAGAGGTTTACAAAATATGGGCAAGGAACAGGGAGAGTAAGAATAGGGAGATCTTAAAGACACAAACAGGATTTGCAGCAGCAAAAAACGCCACAGAACTGAGTAACCCAGTTCCTTCCCAAGGAAATCCAATCGGGAACCCTGTCATGTTACAAAATTCCCAACTCTTACATCCCATTTTTATATTTCTTCAACACACCTGGCACTTTTCTGGGCATTCAGAATGAGAGAAGTCCAAAAGATTTGTTATTGTGGGAGGGTGGGAAACCAAACACAAAGGGAATGTCGGTGGCAGTTCCTCAGTTCTGGAACAAACCCTTCCAAATCAGGAGTTTTCCATGGATCTGGGGAACCAGGGGTGTCACTGATTTGCTTTTGGGTGACAAACACCAACCTTTGTGTAACACCTGGACTACAAATGCAGCGAACAAAGAAATGTGAAAATCCCACCTTAAACTCCATCCTGTTTTAGAGCACATCAGCCTGTTTGGATGCTCACCAAAGCGAGCTCTGCAGACTGTAAATTATAGAGCTGCTGTACAGAACACACCCACCAGGTGTATTTACACCCCTCCAGCACTCCCTGCAATCCCAGCCGGTCCCCAGAACAGCCACAGGGACCGATCCAACAGCAGGGCACTGTTTATTTCACATCACAGCATGATCCTGAGTGAGCATGATCTCAGCAAACCCAATTTGTGGCCAGAAGGGAGAAATGAAACCGTCCCATGTGTGAGAACAGGAGAGTGACCCGAGTGCCAGGCAGGACACGGCAAACAGAACAAAGCAGAGGTGCCAGCGCTGCCCGGGGCAGCTCATCAGCACCAACTCAAACAGAAACCCCGAGTCTCCAAGAGGCAGCGGCTCCGTTTCACTGCGTGGAGCCCCAGTGACACCTGGTGGCTGCAGGGACACACTGGGAGCTCCCCGAGGGTTCCCACAGCGCCGCTGCCTCCTGCTAATTAACAGCCCAAATGAACTTCTCCGGAGCTTGTTGCTGCTGGAAGCCCCTGTCACTGTCACACGAGGGAGTGACACCCGAATGCAGAATGTGCTCCCCACGGAGGTTCCCCCTTGTCAGTTCACAGGTTCTGCTCCCAAAACTGGGGGAAATGGGGCTCTGTGACTGTTCTGCTCACAGGCTGTAAACTGTGATCTTGATGTCAGTGTTCTCAAACACTTCCTCAAGGATGGCTGACACCTTTTCCCACTGCAGGCCGTCGAGTCCACACCCAATCCTGGAAAATAAAGCACCAAAAGAGCTGTGGGGCCTCACGCTGTGCCCAACCAGCCCTGGGGGCAGCTGCAGTTTGAGGTGGCCCTGACTCAGCTCCCCATAAACCCACGGAACACGGGGAGAACAAGGAAACAACTCAAAGGTGCTTTGCTATTATTGAAATGCAAATTAGATTTGCCCAACTGAACAGAGGAGTTGGACAGAGGTGGATGCTTGAATCCTTATTTCACAGCAGGGGATCATCCCTCAGACATCCTTCTAGAAATTAAACACCCAAGCACTGGCATCCCAGTTCCTGAGCCCCTCACCTGGGCATGGAGATGTCGGTGACCCCGTTGTTCAGGCAGTGAGCTTTCATGGCTTCCAAACTCTTCTGCATGCTCTCATACGTGGGCTTGTGAGAAACCTTCTGCTTTGTAATCTACAGAAAAATGGAAAAGCTCAGCTGTGCCTTCGGCAGGACCACTGCAAACTAGTGGCTGTTATAAATACTGTTACAAAACACACGTTCCATGATGTCCCAAAACTCCACACCCAGACTTGCCTCTGTGGGAAGACTTGAACAAAAAACTCCATTTCACAGCCTAAAATACAGCAGCCAGCTCTGTCCATGTAAAGGTGAAATGCAGGTGCACAGGGACAGCTTGGCTGCCCCTCACCAGCAATGTCTGAGGACACGTCTCACAGCTCTTATTGAGAGGAACATTCCAGAAACTCCCCTCCAGTGCTCGAAGGGAGCCAACAAGACAGAGACTATTTACAAGGTCCTGGAGTGACAGGACAGCAGGAATGGCTTCCCACTGCCAGAAGGCAGGGTTAGATGGGATATTGGGAAGGAATTGTTCTCTGGGAGGGTGGTGAGGCCTTGACACAGAGTGCCCAGAGCAGCTGTGGCTGCCCCTGGATCCCTGGAAGTGTCCAAGGCCAGGCTGGACGGGGCTTGGAGCAACTTGGGATAGCAGATGGTGTCTCTGCCCAAGATGAGCTTTAAGGTCCCTTCCCACCCAAACCATTCTGTGATTCCACGACTCCACAAACATGATACAAACCCCTACAGCTTCCTGATAGGTGACACAGTTTAGCTCCAGGGAGGTGTCCCAGTGCCACCCCAGCCCTTACCAGGTAGTAAATGTACCGCTCGTCCCTCTGCAGAACCGCCACCTCCCCCGTCTTCTTCTCTAAAGCACAAAAATCAAGGGGTTTTTAAAACAGCCACACTCCATAACCCCCAGCAGCTCCGGCACCCTCCCTGCTGGAAATCTGGAGCTCCTTCAGGCACCACTCACTCTGATCCAGGAGCTCCTGGACGCCTCCAAACTTCTTCTTGAAGAGCACGGCGATGCCGGCGCCCATGCGGCAATCCTCGCTGATGCAGTGAGCCAGCGCGTCCGTGCTCGGGCACGAGAACAGGTCCCCCTTGACACACCTGATCTGCAGAGCAGGGGCAACAACACCTCCTCAGAGGGCACACCTGGGCACACAGGTGACCAGGAACTGGGCAGCCAGAGGGGCAGGGTTTGAGCTTGCTGTGTAGGGGAACAAGTGTTTGAGCTGGCACGGGCTACAAACCCAAGGGAAGGAATTACAAACCCCACAGACAGAATTACAAACCGAATTCACAGCGTTACAACCCAAACTCACAGAATGACAAACCCAATACAGAGAATTACAAACCCACTACACAGAATTACACACCCCATACACAGAATTACACACCCACTACACCTTCTCAACGAGATCGTTTATGAGCATCACGTGCCAGCTCAGCAGGCAATGTTACAAAATCAAAGCTTAAAAGGGTAATTATGTGACAGAGAGCACAGCTGGATTAGTGAAACCCTTCCAGCAGCACCGGTCCCGAGGTGTTCAGGCAGGCAGGTGAGCTCCATGCTGCTGCGCACACCAAAAGCACATGAAATTCAGCAGTGGCAGCCACTCTGCTCCCAAAAGCTGCAGGATGCAGCCAGTGCCACGCTGTCAGGGCTGTAACAAGGGGAATGCCTCTTTGCACAGATAATATCCCATGTAAACCCATTTCCTACGCACTCTCTCCTCCTGATCCTTGGAGAAGTGGGTGGCCATGGTAACGTGGGGTATGGAGAAGACTCCTGCGGCTGGAAAGATGAGAGAAAAACAATTATTAGGAACCTCAAGCTAGGCAGTAAGAGTGTGTTAGAGGGGGCGAGGGTAAGCCTAATTGGTCTGTGACAGCGGGACAAATACGACACCCCTCAAGATGCCGGTGCCCCTGACCCGATCCCGCTGCGCCACAGCTCCGGCCCGGGAGGAGGCCCCAGCCCTGGGTCACCGCACAACGGGCGCCCCTAGGCTGCCGCCCTCCTCCTCATCACCATCATCACCCTCCTCCTCCTCCTCTTCCCACCCCTCAGGGCCCCTCGGCCGCCGCACCCGCGGGGTGCACACCGATCAACCGGGCCGGGCCCACGGCCTGCGCCACGCCGAGCCTGCCCAGCACCGCCCACATCGCTCCGGCCGAGCCGCAAG
>VZTF01000903.1:12150-58225 GCA_013397755.1 Cnemophilus loriae | reverse complement strand
CCGCCAGGGTTCAAGGATGTCCCTCGGGAGCGTGGATTCCCTTCCTGCAGTGCCTCCAGGGTTCAAGGATGTCCCTCAGGAGCTTGGATTCCCTTCCTGCAGTGCCTCCAGGGTTCAAGGATGTCCCTCAGGAGCTTGGATTCCCTTCCTGCAGTGCCTCCAGGGTTCAGGGATGTCCCTCAGGAGCTTGGATTCCCTTCTCAGGGTCTGTCTTCGATCTTCCCCTTGGAAAACAGCAACAGCAACAAAGAGCAGGTGATTTTCCCACATCAATCCATCCCTGGGGATTTTTTCCACTACTGAAAAATCAGTGACTTTTCCTCCTGCAAAGACTCAGATTGCTCAGAGCCTGTTCCATCTGCTGGTGTAAATATAAAATTTCATTTATCAATGAAGCCAAGCCAGGGGCTTCCCTCCACCAGTTGGCTCCAATTTGTTTATCCCATTAGCATGTATCAAAAATCTGTTAAAAAAAAAAAAAAGAAATTCAGGAATTATTTGTGTCTCGGGAAATTTCCAGACTCCAAAGAGAGCTCTTTAGCACTGACCTGTAATCTTTCTTGTCAAGTGGTAAGAAATTGCTGATTTTTAGAAGATCATTAATCCTTTGATTAACTCACCCCAAACTTCCAGCTTGGTGCTGTTCCTCAGTTTGTTTCTCCCCTGGAATGGCTCCCGAGATGATCTTCTCCCGAGTCATTAAGCTGGAGCTTTCTCAGCTGCACTCTAATCATATTCCACGAGAACTCATCCATCATTCCAGTCCCTCCTGCTTTAATGAGACTTTGATCAGAGTTACCTTGAATTTGGGACAGCATTTTGCACCAAGCACAGGGTTGGAGTTTCCTGTTGGCTCTCACAGGACGGGAGCACTGAGGGACACGGAGTTCCCTATTTTTTTTCTTGTAAACAGCCCCAAAAGTTCTGAAGAACCTCGAGTTGTGATTCATCATGGGGGGGAAGACAGGAAAAAACAACCCCAGTGGAGTGTCCTGGTCACCCAGCACAGGCACAGAGCCAACAGCAGCACAGAGGGAACAGGGGAAGGGAAGGACAAAACCAGCCCCAGAAATATTTCTGTCCCAAACCCATTTGGTTTTGATTAATACAATCCTACCAAATCGCACTCCTTGTGTTTGATGGCGATCAGTAAATTATTGATTGTTTTCTTTTTACTTCCTTAGAGACATTTTATTTCAGATGGCAAATTCCTCTCCGTGGATGCAGTCATACAGCAGGTCACCTGCCTGTACCAGGAGAGAGCAACAAACACAGATTTTCTTCTCCAAAAGTTGCTGATTTCAGACTGAGAACCTCACAGTGGTGGGAGGGAGAGGCCTCAGGAGGACAAAGGTTGCCAGATGTCCCACCGTGAATTTCAATCTCTGGACAAAACACAGAACTAGTCTAAAAATGAGAACCCAAAAGTGTAATTAAAATAAGCAAATTTCAGTCATTGCTGGGCAATGAGAGGTCGGGCTCTGAGCTGCTGCTCCTGCATGGAGCTGGCTCTGGATGTTCCAGCCTGTCCTGCTGGCTCGAGTGCTCCTGGATGTTCTAAACACACCAGGGTGTTCAGGCATCACCTCTGCTCCGGGACACGACTGTGACCTGGTGTCCTGCAGGAATCCACACCAAGCCAGAGAAATCAGCTGGATTTTATTTCGTTTTGCAGGGAAAAGAAATGTGAGTGGGTTTGGAGCCTGGGGGAGCTGAGTGCAGCCTCGCTGTGGGGAGGGATGAACAACCATCGCATGGGAGAGAAAATACAGGGAGAACGACAGAGACAGATCCTGTGTTCACAAAGTCCCTTCAGAGAGGAGGAAGCCAGCTCGGAGCTGCAAGCAGACCACATCCCTTCCTGGTAAATCCTGCAGTTCCTCACGCCTTTCCGCAGGGATTTCCTCCAAGCATCCCCACTGTCCAGAGCAGCTTTCGGGAGCTGCTCTTCCTCACCTTGGAAAGATAGAATCTGTCACCGGGCTCTGCCCTGCGGTGACAGGAAGTTGATGGGCGTCAGTTCAGAGTGGGAATGGTCCTGGGAACGATGTCTGGAGTAAGTGCCTGGGGACGTGGTGCCAAGGGGAAGAGGTGATGAAGAAGATGGGGACGTTCCCTCTCCAGAGTGACAGGTTCTTCCACACCTGTGTTTAGTAGCAATCCCTTATGGCAGGTGGCAAACCCCTGATTTTTGTTTTCCGTGGATTCCCTTTGGCTCGGCTCACGCAGAGCTCTCCCAGGAGACGCCGATTCCATCGTGTCCGAGGTCAGCAGGGAACGGGAGCACCTGCTGCTCACCCAGGCCTGGGTTCTGCCCTCTTTCCCTGTCCTTCCTGCTGTGGCCAACGACACAGACCAGCACAGCCACCATGAACTTGGCCACCAGGAATCCACCAAGGATGTAGAAAACAGTGAAATCCACTTCGGGATGGGACCTGTGGGGAACCAGAAATGCAACCATGAAGTGGATGGTTCAACAGAAACTCTTGTAGCGCTGCCTTAGTCCTAGGAAGACAAGAGATCCCAGCACAATGAGTTCTGGGCTCACCTGGAGATGCTCTGCACAGCTCTGGGCTCCTCTGGCACGTGGGTCACCAGGCCAGCTGCTGATGGAAACACAACAGTTTAGTCTGCAGATGTTTCTGGGTGATGTTCAGCTGGGCAGGTAACCCAGGTGAGACGGGGCACTGGGAGCAACCTGGGCAGCAGTGACGGGGTGACGTGTCAGAGACCGCTAACAGTGAGGTCACGCTGCTGTAAACCAGGAATAAAAAGTGGCAGTGAAACACAGAACCTCCTTAGAGTGAGACAAAAGCAGCTGTTGACTCAAGTGGGCCCTTGGCAGCTGCAGACACTCATGAAATTCCAATAGGAACCTGTGAAATTCCAGTAGGAACCTGTGAAATTCCAGTAGGAACCTATGAAATTCCAGTAGGAACCCATGGAATTCCAGTAGGAACCTGTGAAATCCCAGTAGGAACCTGTGGAATTCCAGTAGGAACCCATGGAATTCCAGTAGGAACTCATGGAATCCCAGTAGGAACCTGTGAATTTCCAATAGAAACCCATGGAATTCCAATAGAAACCTGTGACATTCCAGTAGGAACCTGTGGAATCCCAGTAGGAACCTGTGGAATTCCAGTAAAAACACGCAAAATTCCAGTAGGAACCCATGGAATTCCAGTAGGAACCTGTGGAATCCCAGTAGAAACCCGTGAAATTCCAGCAGGAACCCTCCAAGCTCGGAGCCCCAGGACGTACCTGCCAGCACTTCCACCTGCACCTTCCTGAGGCTCGTCGTTGCGCCCAGGAAATCCATTTTGCACTGGTACAGCCCCGCGTCCTCCTTGCGGAGGCGCCTCATGGTGACCGTCAGGAGCCCGGCGCGGGCGTCGTCCCTGATGGAGGTGCTGCCTCTCCTGTTCCCGGGCAAGGGCAGCCACACGGGCGGGGCGCTCACCACGTGCTGGCACCGGCTCTCGTCCAGCTGCCTGCACCAGCTCTTCCCCCGCCACCACTGCCGTGGGTCGTAGGAGCAGTTGACAGAAATGGTGTCCCCCTCCACGGCGGCCACCACGGTGATGTTCTCCGCGGCACAGGATGCTACGAGGGACAGAGGGACAGAGGGACAGAAGGAGGGGTGAGCCAAGGCTCTTGCAGGTCTGTCACTCACTGTGGAGATACTGAACATCATTTTCATCCTCTAGTGATGGCAGCTGTCACCCATGGAGCTGTCACCTGTAGGGCTGTCACCATATGGCTGTCACCTGTAGGGCTGTCACTCATAGGGTGTCACCCATAGGTCTGTCACCTATAGGGCTATCACCTGTAGGGCTGTCACTCATAGGGCTGTCACCTGTGGAGTGTCACCTGTGGGACTGTCACCCATGGGGCTATCACCTGTAGGGCTGTCACTCGTAGGGTGTCACCTGTAAGACCGTCACCTGTGGGACTGTCACCCATAGGGCTGTCACTTGTGGAGTGTCACCTGTGGGACTGTCACCCATAGGACTGCCACCTGTGGAGTGTCACCTGTGGGGTTATCACCTGTAGGAGTGTCACATGTAAGGCTGTCACCTGTAGGACTGTCACCTGTGAGGCTGTCACCCATAGGGCTGTCACCTGTAGAGTTGTCACCTGCAGGACTATCATCTGTAGGGCTGTCACCTGTAGAGGACTGTCACCTGTAGGGCTGTCACCCTCTGGGTTGTCACCTGTAGGGTGTCACCTGTCTGCTTCCCCCATGGCCGATCCCGTGTGCTCCGATCTTGGCTCCGATACTCTGGAATTTGTCCCAGTCACACCTCCAAACCAGTGTCCTGCTCGCTGGTTCCTTCTGAATCCCACTCCAGGTTTCCAAACCCAGCTTAACATTTTTTTCTACCCTGTCTTTTAATATCTTGCTAATTTTAACCATGTTGTCAACTGGGCTTTGTCTGCTTGGCTTTTTTTTTTTTTTTTATTGTCTTGGTTCCTCATTTCTAATTTCCATTCCTCTTTGTGACAGGCAAAGACAGAAGGGACAGTCTGAGCTATTAATACTTCCACAGCGAAGAGCAGTGTGGTATTTGTGGAAATCTCTATGTCTAGTGAAAAAAACTCACAGGCAAATGCTTCTGTGAGACCATAAGTAATGATAAAAGAGAAGTAAATTTAAAAATAGGCTCTTGTGAGGACTTTGAGCTGGCTGAGCCTTTTAATAACACTTCTTACAATAATTTCAACAATTCTAAATGAATTGTAAACTAAAAAAATCTGAAGTTCTTTCAGCTCGAGTAGAAGAAGACCTAAAATGAATCTGTGCTCTGCAAGTATCCAACACCTACAGGGCTTGATCCTGATGCGTTTCTCCACTTGGTTGTTCCAGTCAGGGTTTACCTCATGGAATACCCAGTCCAGTCCTGTGCAATCCCTCCAAAACACTTTAACTGCTTCTCCTGTTTCCCCCTTCCTTCCTCCAGCTCTGCCCCTTCAGCCCCAGAATTCCCACAGCACTGCAAAACATCTCTCAAACAGAATCATTAAAAGATTCCCCGACGTCCCCCTGGAAAATGTTGTGTCATTCTCTTTTTCACCAATTCTGCTAACAGATCATAAACTCTTGGCGTTCCTCCTCCCTTCCTCGGTGCCACTGGGGAAAGTACAGTGAACTTTCCCCAAACTCATCCCGATTTTTGGGACAGGTTCCTGTGCTCCCACAGCCCGAGTCTGCTGCCTTTCCCCACACTGCTGAGAGGATCTGGGCTCCCCAAAGCGCTGCAGAGAGCCCCAGCCGGGCCCTGGACCTTGGATCCCATTTCCGATGGACACTCCTTTCCAAGCTGGAAATACCCAGGTGCCTGGGATTTCAGAGCTGTGCCCTTCACTGGGTTTCATTTCCCTCCCCGAGCCCTGCCTGTGGTCATTTGCATCCATGTAAATCCCATGTGCAAATGCCAACACCTAGGATTTTGCAATTTGACATTGCACACAGGGCTTCTGTCATCAGTGGTTCCTGTTCTGACTCAAAAGGATCCCTGTGAGGAACTTTGGGAGCACTGGGATCACCCTTTGATGGCACTGGGATCACCACTGGCCCCTTGGTAAAGAAAGGGAAAAGGGAAAACTCTGAGGATGGAGCCTTCAGACAGAGAGCAAGCTTTGCCCCAATGCTTCACCCTTTACCTGAACCCCAAAGCCACGTGCAGTTCTTACCTGCCAGGAAGATCAAGGTGAGGTGCAGGAGCTTCTCCATGGAGCTGAGCAGAGAAGGGGCAGGAGAGGAGCCTGGAGAGGAGCGACAGTGGCTCTGCCCATGGGCAGCTCCTCTCCTCCTCCTTGCTGTGCCGGAAGGAAGGAGCACAGGAACTTGGCATCTTTTTCATCCTGCACATTGAGCAATTCTCCAGGGACGGGCATTGCTCTCGTGAGCTGAAAATTCAGGCATCAGCACTGCACAGTCCCAGCCACAGCTCAGTCAGCCTGGGAGGGAGCAGCACATGGTGGCCTGGAGCCACGGGCCTGGGTGCCTGCTCCCACCGGAGCAGGATTTCGTGGAATCATGGAATCACACAATGGGTTGGGTTGGAAGGACCTTAAAGCTCATCCAGTTCCACCCTCCACTATCCAGGTTGCTCCAAGCCCCATCCAACCTGGCCTTGGGCAACTCCAGGGATCCAGGGGCAGCCACAGCTTCCCTGGGCACCCTGCGCCAGGGCCTCCCCAGCCTCACAGGGAGGAATTCCTTCCCAGTATCCCTGTGGCAGTGGGAAGCCGTTCCCCTTGTCCTGGCACTCCAAGCACCATGGTGATAAATCATGATAAATGATTTACGGGAGCTGTGCGTGGGGGGAATTTCTGGAAAGCCAAAAGGGAAAGGGAGGCTCTCACTGTAGCTCTGGCAGCATCCCGAGGGTGAAGGAGGGCAAGGACATCATCCCCTGGGTTTTCAGGAGAAAGAAGGGCCTGTGCATCTGTCTGAAATCCAAGCACAGACAGCAGGGCAGGGGCACTGCTCTGGGAGAAGCTGTGGGTGCTCTAAACAAACCCAACACCCACCTGTGTTCTGTAGCTGGCACAAAGGACACAGGATCTGTGCTGGGGACACCGATTCTGAGGCAGCCAATGCCACAGCGCTGGAGGGGCTCAGGAATGCAGCCACAGACCTCCCAGAGCATCAGCAAACTGACGGGGGTGGGCTGCTGGTTTTTCATTTTTGAGGTGATTCATTTACTTGGAGGTCTCCCATGAAAGTACAAATAGAGCCTGGCTTCTAAACTGGTGTGGTGCTAAACCTGCGGGCCTGGCCACTCCTAAACGTGCCTTTCCTCGAGTTAGTGGTTAAGAAAATGGTCCCTCACAGTGACCAGAGATTCTCTGTGAGGTGACTGATTGCAGGTTTTGTTCCTTCTTGTTCCAGTGAGCACAAATCTGGATTCTCTTTGAGAATCTCCCCGAAAACGCCTCTCTTCCACTCCACTGTTCTTTGCTATTACTCTTCCACAGCTTGACCCAGTGCAACTGCATGAAGAGCGAATCGTTAGGGGAATGTTGGGCTGAATGAACCATTTCCAGAACCATTTTCTTTTTCTTTCTGTCAGGTCAACTCTGAAAATCTCAAAAAATTTCCATCAGCCTCCCTGCTGCAGCCCTGGCAAGAGAAGCCTGTTGGATGTGACTGGCCTGGGAATGAGGGGCTGTTCAGGCCCCTTTGGTCTGACACCTCCAGCAGGGCTTGCAGCAGGGAAATCAGGAACCAGAGCTCCTGGAGAGATGGAACTGAGCCCCATAAGCTCATTTCGTGTTGCTCCTCACATGACTGCTAAATAAAATGTGTCATTTAGAGCGTTTCCAGCAGAGACAGGGAAGTGCAGGAGTTGGTTCTGCTTATTCTTAGAATCCAGCACTCACATCCCCAACCCATTCCATGAAAAATGAACCCAGCCACAGCCAGATTTGAGTTTGATCCCTGCAGCACTGGAATGAGTTTGCTTGGCCACAGCAGCTGGATCCTTGGGATTGGGGCAGGGTTTGTACCAGGACACACTGGAATTACCCCCCCAGCCACGTCCAGACTGCTCCTTTTCACAAGGCCAGGCCTCCACATCTGCCTCTCCAAGACTCCGAACTTTAATGGAATAGGAAAAGCAGACGCATAAGAGATGCTGGGAGTTCTGTCTGACCCCAGGCAACCTGCCACGAGTGTGGCAAAACCTCTGCTCGGCCCTAACAGGAGGGAGGGCTGAAAACGCCCAGGCAACGCCACACACACGGCAGCAGAACTCAGCTCGTCCCCCAGTGTCCACCCACACACCTCCTGCTCCTCACTCCCACTCTGTATTCCAGTTCCTTGCTCCCATTTCTGGCTTGTTTGGGCATTCTGTGCTTCATTCCCTGCCACTCCTTGGGGACTGGTTGAAGGCGATGACGGCGTATTCCACATGCTGGGAGATCCCGCGAGCCTGCCTTGGTTCCACGTTGCAGTAAAGAGGATCCTCGAGGCTGGGCTGGGGCTCCACGTCCAGTTTGATGTAAGCTGGCTCTTCGCTGTCATCCTGAGAACTTTCCCTCCTCCCACTGCTGCCAGGCTGGGAAGAGGAAGGGAAAGCACTCGTTAGCATGAGTCAGTGCCAGGCCACAGGTGCTGCCAGCAGAACGAGATTTTCCCACAAGGAAAGGAGAAGCCGTGTCAAAATTCACCTTTGGTCGTGACAGAGGTGAAAGAACAGAGAAATCTTTTCTTCACCACCTCTCCTGGATACAGGTGACAACCTCATGCCCTGACTCTGCTTGCTACTCCTTGTGTCCCTTCTCAGGGGTTACTAGAACTTGCTCCACTGGGTTTGTTCCTACTGGAGTTTCCTTGCATTAATTACCACCCCCCCTCTCTCCAGCCAGCAATATTCCTTTCTCTGCTGACACTAAACACCATTTCCCTCCTGTTTATAACCAAACTGAGCCCCAAGGTCCTCACCAGGTGGGTCTGACAGCTCCTCCCAGACTGTTGGTCAGGGATTTGGCACCGTGTGGGAAATGTTTCGTTTTCCTTACCTGAGCTGTGCCCTCTGGTCTGTCACTGGGGTTCTCTGCTTCTCTGTTACCTTTGGAATGAGACAAAATCAAAGGGTTTAAATGTAGAGAAATCCATGAGAAGCCCTGTGCCTGAGGAGGTTTGGGAAGGCCCAGTGATGGGAGCAGTGGATGTGCCTCTGCCCTGAGCCTGGAGAACGCTTTGCTCTCACTTTACTCCTCCTCTAAGGTGTTTGCACCCCTGTGCAGGCTCTGGAGGAACCTGGGCTTGATTTATGGCGAGGGGAGGCAGTGAGGAGCCTGCCTTGAGGCCTCCCAGCCTGACCTTCTCAGGGCACTGGGAACGGCTCACCCGGAGCACAGCGATGGCAGGGAAGGCCCTGCCTGGGACAATCCCAGCTCCACGTACCTGTTCTCCCCAGGAGCCTGGAGTACCTGACAGCCAGGGTGATGGAGGTGATGAGGGCCAGGAGGAGCAGGAGGAGCAGCACCACGGACAGGATGAGGAAGGTGCTCTCATTGCAGCTGGAGGAGAGGAAGGGAGTTACCAGTGCAGGATGGTTTAACAGCCCATCGCCAAACAGGGACCAAAAGAGGGACAGGGACAGGTTTTACGTGCTCGGTTCAAGCACTTGGAAGGAGGCTCTGGTTCTCCTGCAAGATCTCCTGCAGATCCTGCAGGATCCTCCATCTATGAGGCTGGGCAAGTCCCTGCTGATCCAGAAAGGAATAAGAGGCACTGGGAACCTTCCCTGGTTCCTGGTCCTTGATTTTCCTACCTGGCTGTGCCTTCTGAGCTTTTCCTAAACTATTCCCCAGGCTTTAGAAACAAGCCACTGTTCAAAGCTCTGAGCACAGTTCCAGGCTCTCTGGAGCAGGGATGATTGTGCTCTTAGGTGCTGCTGTAGCACTGATGACAGCAGACGTCCAAAGGGGAAAAAATCCTTTACATTTAACAGGTAAATGGAATAATAGCAGCCAAGGACTGTCCCACTGTTAAATACTCTGGAGGGAGCAAAGTCAAGGCTGACGGGCAGAATCTGGGGGTTCTGTTCATGTGAAGTGCAGAGCCCAAAGAGGAAAGGATAAAGAAGTAGAGAGGCACCTAAAGCAGGCTAGGAGGTGATTTTACCAATCTGCCTCTTCCTTTGGAGTTAGGGTTAGGGCAGGAGCTGGAGGAGGAAAGGCCACCTTTGGTGAGGATCCTGTCGTATCCAATTCCTCTGCAGGCTGGAGCCAGAGTGCCCAGGGCCTGCCTGCCCCAGTGTAAAAGATGAACAACTTGTGTGTGCTCAGGCTCAGAGACTCTTCTTAGGCCTTACCTGGGTTCTGAGCTGTTGCCCAAAAGAATTTCTTGACTTTTGCTCTCGGTGCCTGGTAAACCTCCTGGAGGCAACGCTGCAATCACAGACATGAGGACAGGAATGGTCACCGTGGGGCTGCTCTGCATTCAGCGGTGAAACCTCTGCCGCTGCTGTTCCCGTGCCCAGGGCCCTGATCCCATGAGTTTATCCAGATCATCCCCGTGTCCCCTCTCATCATCTGCACTGCTTGTTCTTAGTTCTGCAAGAGCCAGGCTGCAGCCTGGTGCTGCTCTGTCACGACCAGGGGCTTCACTGCCTCCCCTCCCCGTTAAAACATCATCTGAAAGAGAACCCAGAAATCACAGATCTGTAAAATCCGAGTCTAAAGTTGTTCCCTTGACAACCCAATGGGAAGGTCTTTGAAAGCCAAAGGATGAGTCACTCTAAAGGGGCTATAAAATCACTCCAAAGAACTGATATCAGACACTGAGTGACAGGAACCCCTCTCAGGACAGCTGAAGCTGCTCCCAGGTTAAGGAGGAGCAGCACAGCACCGATGTGGATCTGCTCCCCTCCCTGCTGCTGTTCCAGGGTGGTGGCCACGAGAAGGTCCAAAGCTGCAGGGTTTGGGCAGGCAGACACAGGCAAGGTGGGAGGTGGGGTAAGCTGGGCAGTGCAGACGGAGAGAGCAGGGGAAGGAGTCTGGAATCTACAAATGTGTCCTGACAGATCCACACGCACCCTTGGAAACGTGGAGCGTGACCTCCTCGATGCGGGACAGACCGGAGCGCTCCTGGAGCGCGCACCAGTACACGCCCGAGTCCTGCACCTGCAGCTGCTCCATGGTGATGGTGACAACGCCCTGCTGGGTGTCGTCCTGGATCCTGACACCTTCCCGAGTCGTGCTGTGTCCCCCTGCAGGCTCTGAGCTGGTGGTGACCAGCACCTTACACATTTCCCCCTCTTCCTGTTTGCACCAGGCTTTGCTGACAGCCTTGTAGTCTGCGATCTTGTAGTGACACTGGACAGAGACGTTGCCTGACTTCTTGGCTGTGAGCTGCTGGGTCCCTGGAAAACACCGGGATGTGTGCTGAGACCCCAAAGTGGGGTCCCACAGCGGCACCCCCTCCCCAGCACTGGAACGCCCTGGAACTGCACCCACCTCCACACGTGTGGAGCAGAAGGGGACCGCACCCAGATTCCCCATGCAGAGGTGTCATAAATTTGGGGGTACCGGCCCCCTCCTCTGGCTCCCCCAGGGTGAGACACTCAGCCCATAGGGTCTGGGAGGGTCGGTGGCTGTGGGGTCAGAGCAAGAGCAGTGCCTGGCATGGGGGAGGGTCCCAGCAGCGCCCAGTGGGAACCAGTGCTGGAGCCACCGGTCTGGCCCTGTGGGAAGCAGTTGGGATGAGCAGCCCCTCTGTGGGACTCGCGGGAACCTCCCCTGAGCCTCTGCTGGGAGCAGAGCATGAAGGGCCAGGCCCGAGCTTTGGCTCGAAGGTGCCAGGGATCAGCTGGCACTGTGTGTGCCGGAGGGATGGGCAGGGGGAGAGACGGGTGTCACCTGGGCTGAGACCTGCCCACATCCACACCTGGCTGCCAGGAGGGGCTCACTCTCGGACACAGAGCGCAGTAGGAACCCACCCTTGGACACTGAGAACACGGCAGGTACTCACTCTTGAACACAGAGAGCACAACCTCCGTTATCCGGGTGCTTCCACTCCTCAGTGCACACCAGTACACACCAGTGTCGCCGGTCTGCAGCTTCTTCATGGTGACGGTGAGAGTCCCTTGAGCATTATATTCCATTGATGCTCTGTCTTGCGGGGATTTAATTTCACTCTGTCCTAAAGATGCTTCTCTCTCCACCAGGACTGTGCAGCCAGTCTGCCCTCTCCGGCACCAGGCCACGCCATACTCGTTTGGGCACTGCACTGACAGGGTGTCCAGCTCCCACTTGAGCAGCTCTGCGAAACACCAAAGGCTGTCACCCACCTCCCTGCCCGAGCTGGGCACCTGGGACAGACCCCGCCCTGGGGCACCTCCCTCAGGAGAGCCCCTCATCAGGGCAGGGGGGAGGTGGGGCAGGACACGAGGGAGCCGGGAGCCAGCAGGACCAGCCAGGTCTCCCTGTGTGGGAGGGAAAGCAG
This sequence comes from Cnemophilus loriae, assembly GCA_013397755.1. NCBI lineage: Eukaryota > Metazoa > Chordata > Aves > Passeriformes > Corvidae > Cnemophilus > Cnemophilus loriae. The sequence goes on along the minus strand of VZTF01000903.1, from coordinate 46,263 downwards.
GGAGCGAGACTGAGGAGGGGGCTGCGGGGATCAGGGGAAGCTGCTTAGCTGCAGGGGAGAGGGGAACAGAGCAGGGGAAGGAATGATGTTGCTTCCTGACAAGACTTGGCTTTGGGTGGGGGTACAGGTACTCACCCTTGAAAACATTCAGTGAGATCGTCCTTAGCCGTACATATCTTCTGGCATAGTAAGCACAGAAATAAGTGCCTGAGTCCTCTGCCTTGAGGTCAGTCATGGTGACAGACACAGTCTTACTAGCGGTGTCACCCTCCATTGTTATTCTCCCATCTCTGGATTGTCTCCTCTGTTCATAGGATGTCCACATTAATTCTCGACATTCTCTATCTGTCAGGCGACACCAGTATTTTGTGTCCGAGTCACCAATCCATGCTTGGTAAGGACACTGGATGTACAGAGTGTCCCCCTCCCGTCGTCTCTGGGCTTCAGGGCTTTGGCCTTGGAGACCTGGAAGTATCACATATGGTGAGGGAAACGGAAGCTGATCACAGAATCACAGAATTGCGGAATCACAGAATCGCAGAACCATGGAATTGCAGAACCACAGAATCACAGAACCATGGAATCACAGAATCACAGCATCGTGCAATCACAGAATCACAGAACCAGAGAATCACAGAACCACGGAATCGCAGAACCACAGAATCGCAGAACCACGGAATCACAGAATCACAGCATCGTGGAATCACAGAATCACAGAATCGCAGAATCAATGAGGTTGGAAAAGACCTTTGAGATCACCGAGTCCAACCTATGCCCTAACACCACCCTGTCACCCAGACCATGGCACCGAGTTCCACATCCAGTCTCTTCTTAAACACCTCCAGGGACAGTGACTCCGCCACCTCCCTGGGCAGCCCCTTCCAATGCCCAATCACCCTTTCTGTGAAGGTGCAGGGCTGCCCCAGCCTCCCGAGAGAAACAGGGAAACTCTGCCTCCGACCTTCCCCCGTGGACACTGGTGGCTGGAAGAATTCCAAAACCCAAAATCCCTTCCCCATGCTGAATTCACCTTTGGAAATGGGATGGGCAGTGCTGAGAATTGAGCTGGGGCTGCAGCTGTGGTTTGAAGCCCACAGACAAGCACAGGCTGCTCGAGGTGTTGGACCTTCAAGCCTGACTGGAGCTGTGTGTGGTGCAGTGTCTGCAGCTGTCCCAGCAAACCGGCCCCTTGTCCCTGCTCCTCCCTGCAGGCAAATGGGGCCCACTCCCCGCCCACACCACGCTGGGGCCAGGGGCTCTGTTTGGGATGGTGGGAAGGGGCAGAGGGAAGCAGCCAGGGCAGGGTGTGCAGCTGCAGCTGCCCCGTGCCACATCCCCGGCGATGCCAGCTGCTCCTGGCTCTGCGGCTGTGCTGGGTGCAGGTTCATTCCCCAGTGCTGGAGCTCTGTGCTCCCTGCAGGGCTGGCGAGGGGCACGTGGTGCCCTGGACACTGTGCTGACCCAGGACTGCCATCAGAGGAGCCGAGCGGGGCCAGCGTGGTGGGAAAAGCCGACTGGGAGAGGCTCTGTGCTCCCAGGCTGGATCATCCCGGCAGCCCGGAGCAGCCAGGGCTGTGTGCTGGGGACTGGGGCTGCCCTTCCCTCTCAGCCCTGCAGCAGCTGCCCAGATCAGAGCCCGGCTGGTGTTGCAGGAGCTCCCCGGGCAGCAGGAAGTGGGGAAGGGTGTCCCCATCCCCAGGGGCACTCTGAGCCCTTCTCTTACCTGGGAAGCAGAGCAGCAGCAGGAACAGCGCTCTCAGCTCCATGGCCATCCTCAGGCCCAGGGAAGGGGCATTGCTGGGGCTGCCCAGCGTGTCCTGTGCCAGTGTGGGTGCCCTGTGACCCCTCCTGCCTGGCAGTGACACAGCTGGGGGAAGTGCCAAGCTCTTGCCTCAAGCGGAAACACCTCCCCATGTTTTGTTACAACATTAATATGAAGATAATCTCATGGTGCTTTTCGGGAAGTGGCTGAGCCCAGACCACAGCTTGTCCTGCTGCCAAAGGCTGTTGCTCTCACCTGGCTGGTGGCATTTGTTTTGTCACCCTCCTGTCCTCTCTAGCCTGTGGTGAGTTCGACCCACCTGGCTCCTCTTCTTTTCTGGCTGGTAGGAGAGAAATGTTCCAGGTTTTGGTGTCACATGAACTTCCCTGTAGCTGATGGTGCACCCAGGCGCTTTGCAGGCCTGGGCTCAGCCAGGGCTAACAGAGGGAATGGGGAATGGCTCCTGTCGCTTTTCCGCTCCTTTCCCTCGGCCTCCCTGAGGAACTCTGCCTCCTGCAAATCCACACAAAGCCAGTTCTCCTGGGAAAGCCACCTGTGGAATCCTCCAGGTCAGTCCTGGAGCTGCCGTGTGTGCATCCCGCCACCAAAATCCCCTTCGGTGACAGCTGTCCCAGCTCTGGGGGGACTCCCTCATGATCTTCCACACCCAGTTCTGTCCCAGCCAGCTGCTCTGGGAAGCAGGAGCAGTGTCAGGTCTTATTTCCTTCCAGGCCAAGCTTCCCTGGCCTTTCTCTCTCTGGGTGTTGTGAGGATGCGGGACAAGGCCTGTGCTTCACTCTGCCCCCAGACACCCTGTGCTTCCCACACTGGGAATCGTGTCCCTCGTCAGCAGGGCTTGGCTGAGCCCCTTCTGCCTCTCCTTCACCTCCCTGTGTCCTTCCCTGCCCTTGAAGGCAGCGAGAGCAGAGCAGGGAGTTGCTGTGCCAGCACAGCGTCCCCTGGGCCGGTACCTGCCCCGCTCCAGCAGAGCAGCACACACAGACTCCGCCGACACCCCGGCTGCAAATAATTTCCAATTATATGAATAAGCAGCTTATTAACAATACATTCTGGCTAATCATTTTGTGCTAGATATCTCCGCATTGTCTTGTCCCCAAATCCCTCTCTCATCAGGCACTTGATGCGCAGTAACGAGAAGGGGGAACACGCTCGGGCTCCGGCGAACAAATCCCAGGAGTCTGCAATTAGTTCAGTTGCTGCAACTGGTTGCCTCCAAACTGAGCCAGGAGCTGTTCCTCAGCCCTTCCCACGGCATTTGCTGCATCCATGGGAGGCCCTGGGTGAAGGGAGGCTCTGAGGGGCAGGACAGGTCGTGAGGAGAGGCCATTCCAGAGCCTGGCATCTTGGAGCAGCAGAAACGTAATGAAGTCGGTCCTTTTGCTGCATCTCTGACAGAGGATCAATATGATTTTAATTATAGAATCACAGGAAAGAAGATGAATGTTATCTCAGGAGGTCACTTAATCCAGCCCAGTGACACAGCAGGATCAGGTCTGTCCATGTCATTCCTAAAGAGCTCTTTACCCAGCTGAGGCTGCAGCGTTCTCCTGTTCCAGGGCTGCTCCAGCCCGGTCTGAACGCTCCTCCCAGCTCTGCCTCTCCCTGCTCTTTGACGCCTTGTTCCACTTTAATGCCTTTGTACCCACTGGGACCTCGGAGATCGGACCATTCCCATTCTCCACTCCTCCCCTCGGTCCTTCCAGACCGACTCCAGACAGTTGCATCTAAAATATTTTAATTTTCCCTCCTCAGTTGTGTTCCTGAAAACTCGGATCATTTTTTCCCACCCTTTCTCTATCAATCTGTCTCTTCTCTTGACTGTCTCCTTGGATTCCCCAAAGTTCCTTTGGAGCTTAAGGACGGAGCCATCCCCTCTCCGCTGCCTTCCAGGAAACCCTGGCTTGCAGTTGATTGACTCTGGTTTCTGTCACGCCCACAGAAGCCTCTCTGTGTTAGACTTTTATGAAAATATCGTTTTTTTGGGGAGTTTGGGGGATTTTCGGAGCCTCATGCGGGGGTCGCGGGGGGCTGCAGTGGCGGAGCGAGGCCGCCAGGGGGCGGGGGAGGCTCAGGAATGAGCCCCGGTGCCCCCCGCGAGGCCCCCCGGCCCCGGGACGGGACCGCACCGAGCCCCCGGTGCCACCCGTGCCAGGGGGGGACACCTCCCACAGCCCCCGGTGCCACCCGTGCCATCGAGGGACACCTGCCACAGCCCCCAGTGCCACCGCTGCCACGGGAGGACCCATTNCCTCTCTGTGTTAGACTTTTATGAAAATATCGTTTTTTTGGGGAGTTTGGGGGATTTTCGGAGCCTCATGCGGGGGTCGCGGGGGGCTGCAGTGGCGGAGCGACGCGGCCAGGGGGCGGGGGAGGCGCAGGAATGAGCCCCGGTGACACCCGCGAGTCCCCCCGGCCCCGGGACGGGACCGCACCGAGCCCCCGGTGCCACCCGTGCCAGGGGGGGACACCTCCCACAGCCCCCGGTGCCACCCGTGCCATCGANTGTCGCTTTTCCGCTCCTTTCCCTCGGCCTCCCTGAGGAACTCTGCCTCCTGCAAATCCACACAAAGCCAGTTCTCCTGGGAAAGCCACCTGTGGAATCCTCCAGGTCAGTCCTGGAGCTGCCGTGTGTGCATCCCGCCACCAAAATCCCCTTCGGTGACAGCTGTCCCAGCTCTGGGGGGACTCCCTCATGATCTTCCACACCCAGTTCTGTCCCAGCCAGCTGCTCTGGGAAGCAGGAGCAGTGTCAGGTCTTATTTCCTTCCAGGCCAAGCTTCCCTGGCCTTTCTCTCTCTGGGTGTTGTGAGGATGCGGGACAAGGCCTGTGCTTCACTCTGCCCCCAGACACCCTGTGCTTCCCACACTGGGAATCGTGTCCCTCGTCAGCAGGGCTTGGCTGAGCCCCTTCTGCCTCTCCTTCACCTCCCTGTGTCCTTCCCTGCCCTTGAAGGCAGCGAGAGCAGAGCAGGGAGTTGCTGTGCCAGCACAGCGTCCCCTGGGCCGGTACCTGCCCCGCTCCAGCAGAGCAGCACACACAGACTCCGCCGACACCCCGGCTGCAAATAATTTCCAATTATATGAATAAGCAGCTTATTAACAATACATTCTGGCTAATCATTTTGTGCTAGATATCTCCGCATTGTCTTGTCCCCAAATCCCTCTCTCATCAGGCACTTGATGCGCAGTAACGAGAAGGGGGAACACGCTCGGGCTCCGGCGAACAAATCCCAGGAGTCTGCAATTAGTTCAGTTGCTGCAACTGGTTGCCTCCAAACTGAGCCAGGAGCTGTTCCTCAGCCCTTCCCACGGCATTTGCTGCATCCATGGGAGGCCCTGGGTGAAGGGAGGCTCTGAGGGGCAGGACAGGTCGTGAGGAGAGGCCATTCCAGAGCCTGGCATCTTGGAGCAGCAGAAACGTAATGAAGTCGGTCCTTTTGCTGCATCTCTGACAGAGGATCAATATGATTTTAATTATAGAATCACAGGAAAGAAGATGAATGTTATCTCAGGAGGTCACTTAATCCAGCCCAGTGACACAGCAGGATCAGGTCTGTCCATGTCATTCCTAAAGAGCTCTTTACCCAGCTGAGGCTGCAGCGTTCTCCTGTTCCAGGGCTGCTCCAGCCCGGTCTGAACGCTCCTCCCAGCTCTGCCTCTCCCTGCTCTTTGACGCCTTGTTCCACTTTAATGCCTTTGTACCCACTGGGACCTCGGAGATCGGACCATTCCCATTCTCCACTCCTCCCCTCGGTCCTTCCAGACCGACTCCAGACAGTTGCATCTAAAATATTTTAATTTTCCCTCCTCAGTTGTGTTCCTGAAAACTCGGATCATTTTTTCCCACCCTTTCTCTATCAATCTGTCTCTTCTCTTGACTGTCTCCTTGGATTCCCCAAAGTTCCTTTGGAGCTTAAGGACGGAGCCATCCCCTCTCCGCTGCCTTCCAGGAAACCCTGGCTTGCAGTTGATTGACTCTGGTTTCTGTCACGCCCACAGAAGCCTCTCTGTGTTAGACTTTTATGAAAATATCGTTTTTTTGGGGAGTTTGGGGGATTTTCGGAGCCTCATGCGGGGGTCGCGGGGGGCTGCAGTGGCGGAGCGAGGCCGCCAGGGGGCGGGGGAGGCTCAGGAATGAGCCCCGGTGACACCCGCGAGTCCCCCCGGCCCCGGGACGGGACCGCACCGAGCCCCCGGTGCCACCCGTGCCAGGGGGGGACACCTCCCACAGCCCCCGGTGCCACCCGTGCCACGGGGNCCCCTGGCACACAGCGTCTGTGTGACACTCACGTGGCTTCCCGACATTCCCCGTGTTTCACCTGAGGACGAGCGGCTCCGCTCGGGGACCGTCCCTGTCACCTGCCCGCTGCTGGCAGGTCCCCAGACACGGCACTTTGCCCTCCCGAGCCCGGCTTAGCCGCGCTGCAGAGTTTGGAGAGGAGGTGGATGGATATTCCTGAGAGAAGCTGTGGCTGCCCCTGGATCCCTGGCAGTGTCCGAGGCCGGGCTGGACGGGGCTGGGAGCAGCCCGGGATGCTGGAAGGGGTCCCTGCCCACGGCAGGGGTGGGAATGGATGATCCTTCACATCCCTTCCCACCCAAACCATTCCACAATTCAAAGATATGCTTGCCTCACCTGCAGTGGGCTTTAAAAGACGCTTCTTCCCAAAACTGGCTGCAGACTCAGCACCTGACTGCTCAGCTGGTGGAGCCCACCAGGCCCTCCCTGGGACATAACCACGAGTTGCATCCTCAGCACATCAACACAGAGCAGCCCCTCACGCTCACCCAGGCTCTGCAGGGACGTGAGGCTGCGGGGAATCGATCCCAAACTATCCTGAGGAAGGGGGATACTGGGGTGAGGGAGACGGGGGGGACTCTCAGAATAAAGTGGTAAAAGATGGCTCAGGGAAAGAGCAGGAGCAGGGAGAGGGAGGGAAGCAGGGCGGGGAGAGCTGAGACCCCCACGCTGGGTGTGGGGGGCCTGCCGGACACCCCGGACCCTCGGCCACGGGCTGTGGGCTCGGCTCTGGAGGAGAAGAGGCCCCACAGCAGCAGCTTAGCGAGGGGCCTGGTGTTTGGTCTGTTCCACATCAATGGGGCGTCCAGCTGTGGCTGAGGATGAAAGCAAGCGAGAGAGAGAGGATTAAAGGCTCCCAGGGTCTCCTCTAACCCGCCTAAGACTCGCCAAGAGGGCAGTGTGCGGCTTCAGGAAGGCTTCTTCATATGGAAAATATTATGGGAGGGAGAGAAAGAGGAGGGGGAAGGGAGCAGGGAGAGAGGGAGACTCTGTCCACAGAGTGCTGGGGGAGCACTGACCACTAAAAGGCTTTTGGAGGCTCGGCCTGAGCCACAAGAGAAAGTGCTGAGCTCTGCTGGTGGGGCACAGGTGAGATGAGTTTGGGAGGCCTGGAGACGGCAACAGGAAAAGAAAGGGGTGAAAGGAGAGGGAAAGTGGAGAATGGGAGCGAGGAGCTGAAAAAGGGAGGAGAGAGGGGAGAGATGGCAGGGGAGGTGGTGAAAGGCGGGCTGAGGGCTGGCAGGGGAGCGGGAGGTGGTGACAGGCGGCTCTCTGCTCCCTGCTGGGGCGGCCAGGTGGGAGCCCCCGCCCGCTGCTCTGCTCCCAGGAATGTTCCAGGGATGGGGAACAAATTGCTCCCAGGAGTGAGGCACTCTGCACCGAGCAGCAGCGAGTTTCCAGCGCAAGGTTTCCTGTCAGCCGGGCCGGGGGGTGTGGAGCCCTCGTGCCTCTGGGGCAGGATAATCCCGGGAGTTAACACCCAGCCCTGGTTATGGCCAGGATGAGGGACCTTTCCTGCCTCCTGTTCTGGCTGCCACCGTTTCCCTGCTTCCATTCCCGGGATTTTCTGCTTCCTCCACGTGTGGCATTCATGGCCTCATGAGCCCTTCCTCCCCCAGCCAGCTCCCACCGCTGAGATCTCCCCGGCATCCACAGGCTCCCACTCCGCTTCCCTCCTCGATTTATCCTGACCGACCTTCCTCGCCCTCATTTCCAGGAGTGGGAGCACGCAGGGCACGGGGGGAGAGCAGGTTGTCCTCTCTTCACTGTCCTGCTCGTGCTCACACCGGGGTGGGTGTCCAGCACCCGGATCTGCAGCACTTCCCTGCACACCGGGGTCAGGGATATGGAAGATTTGGGCTGAAAAACACGGCTCTTCTAGTGCCACCCTCTGCCATGGGCAGGGACACCTTCCACCATCCCAGGCTGCTCCAAGCCCTGTCCAACCTGGCCTTGGACACTCCCAGGGATGGGGCAGCCATAGCTGCTCTGGGCACCCTGTGCCAGGGCCTCCCCACCCTCACAGGGAGGAATTTCCAACCTGGCCTGGGTTGCCGTGTTCTTGGCCATCACTGCAGCAGCTGAACACATTCCAGATGGTCCAGAAATTCAAAATGCAGAGCTGGGAGATGTGCCCTGACTACCAAGTATGGACACACCTGCCAGGTGAGGGGATTTCTATGACCACAAATGTCCTGGTGCCTTGTGACTCCTCATGGAATGAGTGGATTTTAACAGGAGAAAGATCACTTCTCCCTCCTCCCTAGAAAACACTTCTCAGTCTCTGCTCCAGGTCTGAGGAATTTCAGACAAAAGTCTCAAGGTCTGAAGTGTCAGAGGAGCGGCCACCCCAAAGGTGCTGCTGGGTTTTGGGACAGCAGCTCAGCTCCCATCCCGTTCGGGCACTCGGCTGGGCCCCACCCCGGCTCCCCTGACATCCCAAAGCTGAGTCTCTTCCACACTTTTCCTAAATAGTTGGCAAAGCGTTTTGCCCCCTTCCCTCGCCCAGCGGGGCACAAATCCCTTTGCCCCCAGTCTGGAAATCTGCCTTCCTGCCCCTCCCTTCCCTGCCTTCCTGGGGAGCCGGCGTGGATGCGGTGCTGCCGGCTTGCCTGTCTGAGCTGCTTAGTTAAGAATAATAAACAAATTCCTAAATGGAAGGATATTCTTTAAACCTGCCTTGTGCTGCCTGCCAGGGAATGCAGAGCCCACCTCCTGTCCCCCTGCAGCCCCGGCTCCAGGCTCTCCTGAAACCTGAGCTGCTTCGCTGTGGAGCTGCACCGTGGCCTCTGCGTGCACCTTCCCCCCTGACCCCATCTGGATTCTCCTGTCCTTTTCCTGACACGCTCCCAGCGAGCTCCTGGCTCACACAGACCCCACCGAGGGGCTCATGGTGGCACTGCCACAGCAGTGGCACACACGAGCTCAGAGCCCGCCCCACAGCTGGGCACACCATGGGTTTACACAGGGAATCATGGAATCCTGGAATGGTTTGGGTGTGAGGGACCTTAAAGACCCCCCAGTGCCACCCCCTGCCGTGGGCAGGGACACCTCCCACTATCCCAGGTTGCTCCAAGCCCCGTCCAACCTGGCCTTGGACGCTTCCAAGGATGGGGCAGCCACAGCTTCTCTGGGAATTCCGTGCCAGGGCCTCCCCCCCCTCCCAGGGAACAATTCCTTCCCAATATCCCACCTCACTCTTCCCCATCCCCTTGTCCCATTGCCCCACTGTCCTTTTCACTTGTCAGAAGTCCCTCTGAAGCACAGCCGTTCCTGAGCTCACCTGTTCTGCCTCCCCACTCTGCTCTCTGCAGCTCCTCTGACACAGGGATGTCTTTCCCTGCCTCCCCATGTTGCTCCTGCACCTTTAATTGAGATCTTTTCCCACCTCGTCCTGCTCGTTCCCCCTCCCAGCTCTCACAGCTTCCCAGCCTTCCTTCTCGGTGGCCCATTTTCCTCATCCCAGCACTCCCAGCCCGCAGGAAGCCGATGTCAGTTGGAGGCTGAGCAGTCCCTGGGACCCTCTGGCCCTGCCACACTTTTCAACCCACTTCTCATTTTTCTTCTTCTTCTCCTGTAATTTATTGTTTTCGGCTCTCCTCCTCCTCAGTTCCTGCTGAAGGGAGCTCATCCCCTGCCTCTTCCCTGTGTTTTCATCTGGAGAAACAGGGAAAAACCCATTTCACTCTTTCTCCAGCTCCAATTCCGCTTCCACCCCCACACCCTCCCACCTCCCTTCCCAGCCCTGAAACCCTTCCCTGGTAGTGTTGCTGTAACTGTTCAATTAAACGAGCAATTACAAAATCAATCAAACCAAACCAGAGCCGTGCGCCGAGGGGGAACCGGCTGGGGACAGGGACGGCGCCGGAGCCCGGCCCAGCCCGGGGGCAGCTCCGCTCCCGTTGTGGGGACACCGAGGACAGGGTGGCACTGGCACCAGCAGCCTCACACCCCCTGCAGAATTCCCCTCCCAGGAAACTCCTGGAAAAGCTGCTGGTGCTCCCCATGGTTTTGATTGGCCATTCCGTGGTTTTGACAGGATAAATCCACACGTGGATGGATTTATCCGCGATTTCCTGGGGTACCTCCTGCTGATTCCCTCTCCCCTTTGGATGGGTGTTCCTGGAATCAGTGTGTCCCCTTTGTCGCGTGCTGTCCTCTCTCCAGGTGACACTCGCAGTGCCTCACTCCCCACCATCCCTGTTCCTCGGAGCCACACCCACGATTTTCACTGCTGGAATTCCCTTCCAACACCTGCAGCCCTCTTGGTGCTGTCACAGCCAGCCTGTTCCTGACAGAGAGGGACAAACCCTTCCAAACTCATCCCAAAACAAGGCAAAATGAGCTGGAAAATGGCTTGGATTAAGAGGGAGCTGTGCAAAGCTTCCCCATTTGGGTTCATCTGCGGTCAGAATCCCAGCAGCTTTGGAGATCAGCTTTGGCACGTGGATTTTTCCAAGGAGACCCAGATCCTGATCCTGATTCCACCAGGGAAACCCCCATCACCACCTCACTTTGGAGCAGGCTGAGGCAAACCGAGGAGAATTCGGATGGGAAAGGCTTTGTCGTGTTCTTAGGAAGACATCCATGGAAGGAACAGCTCCTGGGAGCCCTTTGCCTTGGGATGATCCACGAGCCTTGGTCTCGCTGCCGGGTGCTGGGCCTGCTCTTCAGGGAAGACCCCTCCGGATGGAAGGGAAGCGGGATCGGAGCCATTTAACGAGGAGCTCTCATCCCAGACTCGCCCCTGATTCTGCACAGTCAGAGAAGCAGCATCCCAAAGGCTTATCATTCCTTTCAGAGCAGGAATCTGGCGGCATTCCTGGGGCAGGAGTCCAGTCTGGCTCTCATTTTTAGTGAGTAATCCTGAAAGCCCGGTCACCCTGCGGGTCCCATGGAATCAGGGCTGTGCTGACACTTCCCAGTGTGGCAGGAAGGACAAATCCATCTGCCAGGATGCTTTAAGGACATCCCCATCCCTGTTTTTTTTTTTAAAGTTTGGTCACCCCCAGCTCACCAGAAGTTGATATCTATTAAATATTGAAGATAAGCACACAACTTCCCCCTGTTCCCAAGCTCTCATGTCTGATGTTCGGGGCTGCTGCAAAGCTCCTCGATTTCCCCACCCACCTGGAAAGGAGGGATGAAGAGGGCTGGAAAGGCAGGAATTTGGCACAGGGGTGGGGTGATTTTCCTGCCACTTACCAGGCTGGTGCCAGGTTATCTTGGATTGCGCTGATACCATTCAGGGTGGATTTACTGGGTGTGCCCACGGCCTCAGTGTTCGTGTAAATCCAAGGAAATCAGGGGCTGTTTCCAAGCACTTGAAAGCCTGAAACATCAGCCCAGCTGTGCAGGTGATACAAGTCTGCAGGTGCTGCTGGATTGGAACTATTTGATCCTCAGTAATTTGGGAAAATCAAGGTTGTATCCTTCGGCTCTCAGTCATAAATAGATTTTAGCTTGACACTTTCAGACAGGTCCCTTCCCTGGCATCCTTTGGTTGGAAGGATCAGCTGAGAGCCTGGAGGAGATCCCCGTTTTTCCTGGTGGGTTTGGGGCCCAAGTGCCTGGGAGAGGACTCATAATGGGAATGATCTCCAATGCCAAGAGGGCCAGGGAGGGATGTTATTTCACAAGCCTTTTGTCCCGAAGCCACAAACCCATCACCCACCCCTGGCTGTGCATCCATCCATCAAAGCCCGGCTGGGAAGGAGCAGATCCCAGTTCAGGAGGGAGGAAAACCCACCCGGCTCCTTGGACAAGCAGCAGATGAAGACTCCAAATACTCTATGGGGCTGAGAGATCCCAGTTCCAGTTCCCAGTTTGCTGGGGTGGGATGCAGGTGGATAATGGACCTGAACACGCCCACACTTGGTTTCTGTCAGGTGGGAAAACATCTCCAGGGAATTGACTCATGATTCGCGGGGGTCTCGCTCCTGACTTGCAGCAGGATGAATAATGGGAATTTTTTTTACAGTGAGGCCCTGGCACAGGTTGTCCATGGAAGCTGTGGCTGCGCCTGGATCCCTGCAAGTGCCCAAGACCAGGCTGGACAGGGCTTGGAGCACCCTGAGACAGTGGAAGTGTCCCTGCCCATGGCACGAGGTGGGATAAAATGATTTTTAAGGTCCCCCCAACCCATCCTGTGATTCCATAAACACCCAACTCCTGTGCTCACAGATCCCAGCCTGGCATTCCTGCAGCTCGCAGGCTTTGCCCGCAGCCCCTGTGTCCCTGTGGAGTGGCAGGGGGTGTGTGGGGACGCGGCCCCGTGCCCGGGTGGTGGCACCACGGGCGAGCCTCTGGCCGTGTCCGGCTGCCCGTTTGCCATCTATATTTGGTCAAAAAATGACTGGGAATTGTTTGTTTGTGGCTCCTTGGAAACCCCCCCGTGGAAATGGCTCCTTTTGTTTGGTTACTCGGGAAAAATATTTTCCTCTCCTCCTTTCCTTCTTTTAAAACACGAAAAAAGCCAAGCTTTCAAAAGCCCAGGAATATCCTGGAGTGTCACCAGGCTCCGGCTCTGCCCGTGGCTCCGTGGGCTCCGGCTCTCCCTGACACTCTGCTCCACCTTCCTGCACATCCTGACAATGGAAACACCATTTCAATGTCCTCCAAGTTTCTCTTCCCATTGAAAGAGGGGATTTATTCCCGTTTTTTTTTTTTTTTAATCAGAATTAATGTGATTCTAATGTGTTCCTTTTGATCTTCAGGGGATTTTTTACACTGATGATCCCTAATTTCGAATTTTTTTTCTCTCCCTCTCTCTCCTTTTTTTTTTTTTTTGGTTTTAATTGTTTTAAAAAGCTTTCGCGAAAAGGGGGAGAAAAAAAATCCATCCTCCTTCTTTGGCACATCTTTAACCTTTAAGTACCTCTGGAAAAAAATGTTTAAAATATATTATACATTTTTAAAGAGGGTGCGTTTGACAGGTCAGTCTCAAACCTCTCTCTCTTTCCTTGCGCTGTGTTGGAATAAGACAATTNATATATATATATATATATAAAAAAAATTCAAATACCTTAACTACTTTGCAATTGAATTTTTATAAGATTTACTTTTCGCTAAATAAATGTTCGGGAGCAGCTGGCTTTTTGAAAGTGTTTTTAAAAGGGTGTTTTCAATATGCAGATGCAAAAATAAATCAGACTAAATGTCTGAAATGTCACCTGGATAATTAAAGGAAGGTAAAGTTTCAGTGCTTAGTTCAGGTTTTTTTCCCTAACCCTGGTGCTTTTCCTCATTTTAATGCCAAAATTATATTTTCCCCCGAAACCCAATCATTTTCAACCTTCCATTCTCTCTTTATTATTTTTTTTTTCTGTGTCTTTTCTTCCTGAAAAAAAAAAATGAAAATGAAAACCCAAATAAGTGGAAAGGTTTTTTATTAATCCCCACAATTAAAATCCCCGCACTGCAGTGTCAGTGTGAGCTGCAACAAAAGGGGACGAGTGCTTTAAAGCAATCAAGGTGTCACCAAAAATCGAAGGAAAACCCCATCCCAAATTCAAGGCAGAGCCTCTTCAAGGAGCTNTCTCCTTTTTTTTTTTTTTTGGTTTTAATTGTTTTAAAAAGCTTTAGCGAAAAGGGGGAGAAAAAAAATCCATCCTCCTTCTTTGGCACATCTTTAACCTTTAAGTACCTCTGGAAAAAAATGTTTAAAATATATTATACATTTTTAAAGAGGGTGCGTTTGACAGGTCAGTCTCAAACCTCTCTCTCTTTCCTTGCGCTGTGTTGGAATAAGACAATTTTGCAGCTTGGATTTTTCTGACAGTTAAATTGCAATGTAGGCAGAGGGTGGAATAGGGATCCTGTCTCTTTAACTCTCTAACTAGACAAAGACTTTTCCCCTCTGAGAGCTGAGCCCGGGATCAGAACTGTCAGATGATCTCGTAGCACTTGGGAGAGTTTGCAAAGTCATAATTATATCTTTTAACCTGTCTTGCTCTTTGCAAAAGAAAGGTCCTATTATATTGAAATGAGATTATTAGCCATCAAATACTTTCTTTCTNCTTCCATTCTCTCTTTATTATTTTTTTTTTCTGTGTCTTTTCTTCCTGAAAAAAAAAAATGAAAATGAAACCCCAAATAAGTGGAAAGGTTTTTTCTTAATCCCCACAATTAAAATCCCCGCACTGCAGTGTCAGCGTGAGCTGCAACAAAAGGGGATGAGTGCTTTAAAGCAATCAAGGTGTCACCAAAAATCGAAGGAAAACCCCATCCCAAATTCAAGGCAGAGCCTCTTCAAGGAGCTCATCCAGTACCAGCTGGCACAACAGCTACACCCAGGCAAAATCCGGAATTTGACATGAGGGAACGGCAGACATTGAGCACATTTTAAAATATCTGGCTGAATAAGGATTGAAATGAATATCAAATTGTTGAAATCTATAGAAAATCTGGGCCTGATCCCAAGATCTCTGAAGCCAGTGGCCCTATAATTCAAATTGTGGCACCCTGTCCTTTCTAAAGTCTCTTTGCAGGGCTGGGTGATGTTGTGGCCATAAAATTCCACCCTGAGATTAAATTCGGATCTAACAAAGGGCTCGTTCCTGCTACAGACAAACTCCCAGGGTGACAGGAGCTCACAGCTGGTTTACGGGGTTTTTTTGAAGGCATTAAGAAATTAAATTTTTAAAAATAATTTTTAGAACGCTCTGTAGGGTCCTGCAGGAGTCTCCATCACTTCACCAGTGTGAGAAGTTTAAGCCAAGGGGAGCTGTTACCATGAGTAAAGTTACTCGCAGGTTATGTGTTTGCTCCTACTCTGGTGCGTGTCTGGTGCGTTATTTTTCTTTTTCTCTTGACCAAATTCTCCTTTTTTTAAATTCCAAAGCCTAAGAACAAAGCCCATCCTTTAACCCCTGATTAACCAGAGATGTCTGCTCACACACAGCCCAGGTGAGTGACAGACCGACCCCACGCACCCCGTGTGGCACCAGGTCCTGATTCAGAGCCAAACCCACCTCAGGGAAGGTTTTTCCTGGTGGAAAAAACATTTTTAAGGACAGGAAAGTTTGGGATTCGCTGAGCTGCACATCAGCACCTGCTGAATGTTCCAGAAACCCAGGCACCTGCCCAGGGGTTCTGTGTCTCCAGAGCTCCCTCGTGCTCCTTTGCTACTGAAACCTCTCCCTGCCTTACCTGCTTTTAATACTCACAAACTAAACCTACTCGAACCTATTTCAAACTAAAAATACAAATTTTCCCCTCGTTTATAGAACAAAGCCTTCAAGGAAATTACTGGACACTCTCAGCAGGTGTTCCCTGTCCCTCCAGCTTTTGGCTTTCCTGCTGAAGCTGCAGCTCTGAGTTCAAGGTAGGAGCAAACGTCTGCTTTCACTCCTGCATTTTTGCCCTTCTATTTCTTTTCCAAGGGGATGACTTCAGAGCAGAGAGTGGCAGATATTCATGGAGTGCCTGCCTGAGCTGCCTTTAATTGTCCCTGCGTGCTGGGGAGCCAGGAGATAAGAGCAGAGAGCCACTTCAACCTGTGTGAATTGGCACTGGCCCCCTGACTCACTGGAGCAGCCTCAGTTTACACCACCGAGGATCTGACTTGGAATTTCAAGGCTTTCCAGTTGCTATCATAAATATCTCTTCTTTTTCTTGGCAATGAAGTAATCTATAGAGTGGTTCCAAAAAATTAAAAGAAGCTGTTGGCAGATGTGTCTATTAGTTTGAGCTGGAGGGTTTTGGCTTTTTTGGAGGCTTGAGCTCAGACGTGGGGTAGCCTGGAGGCTTCTGGACGTCCACAGTAGCTTTACCTTTGGCTGGGCTGTTGTTCCTGGAGGAACATGCTTTGCTGAGGTGTAGGAGAGGTTTAAATGAGAGATCTGGGAAATAGGGAACGGGGAGAATTCCAAAGCTGCCCCTCGTCTCGCTGATGACCCCGGTGAATCCCGGAGTCCCAGGGATAAACGTGTGTTAGGCCATGTAAGCACGAGGTGATGTCCAACTTTGCCCGTTGAAAACACTAAAAATAGCACCTTTCCCAAAGGCAGATTCCTAAAGAAAACACTCTCAGCCTCCTGGGAGCAGAATTCCTCGGCGGGGTTGTGCTCGGGAAGCCCGGCAGAGCCAGGCCTGTCGCTGCCGTGGCCGGGGCGCGGGGCTGGCGCCGCTGTGGGTGTGGGTGTAAACACGAGCCAGGAGTGCCAAAACGAGCCAGGTGTGCCAAGCCCAGCGTGCCCCGGGTGTGCCAAGCCCAGCGTGCCCTGGCTGTGCTGGGCTGGGGCCCCGCTCCGCCGCGGCCTCTCCGGAGCGATCCGCGACCCGCTCCCGCTTCCAGGGAATGTGGAAGTTGTCATCTTTGCTCTCCTTTGGTGGCCCTTGGAGGCCCTGGAGGGCTTCCTTGAAGTTGAGAGTGGCTTTGCAGAGCAGGGCTGGGGAAAAAACGAGGCTGTGTTTTGGAGAAACGAGGTCTTGGTTGGTGGAGCTCACCCCAGACGGGCCCACGCGTGTCCTGCTGATCCTGCCCCTGGCCTGTGCTCACATCACCTACACAAATCGAGGTGAAGCTCTGTATAAATTCCCAGCTGGAGCTGAAATTGCCTGGATTCTATAATTTGGCCCCGGGACTCATTCAGGAAAAACATCAAAGCCTTCTGCTCCGTTCCTGGTGCTGAGTTAAACTGACTTTGGGGGCTCGGCTGACCGCACTCCCTGGAAAGCAGAGCAGTGCACGAACGCCCACGTGCTGCTCTCTTGGCTTCTGGCAGCCAGGAACCAAAGCCACCAGGAGCTACAATCCCACCGCTCCTTGTGGTGTCACCCCTCCTGATGGGAATCACTGCGTCTGCGCGGGCAGCAGCTCCCGTGAGGGGAGGAAGGACTTGCTGTGCTCCTCGCTGGGTCTCTGTGGTGGCCTGGGGGAGTTGGTGTGGGCCCAGAGAGCAGAGCGGGCAGGATTTGTGTCGGTGTGGCCTTTTTGGGCAACACCAGCTCCCCAAACTTTGCTAAGTGGAGCATTTTTCCTAAAGCAGCTCCGCTTCTTGCTGCCAAGACAGTCCTATCACCTCCAGATACTCAACACTTTCCAGGCTGGATCAATGGGCAATTGTTCCAGAAACACATGGAACTTCCCCAGCCTGCCTCTCTCCTTCTGTTGTCTTGTGTTTTCGTTGGTTTTTTTTTTTTTTTTAAATTTTATTTCAACCTTTAACAAAACCCCCAGAGATCCGAGCAAAAAATAGCACGGATAAGAAAACAAATTCTATCATAATTTTTCTCCAGGCCAGGGAAATAATTGCCCGGCGTGCTCTGCTCCTCCTTCCCAGCCCCGGGAAGGTTTTACGAGCTGGAGCAGCCACTCTCTCAGGAGGTGCTTGAGAGGAAAAGGAGCCCACGAAGCCAGGGCCGTGTTTTCCATCTGCTGTTTCCCCATGGAAGCCAGGCCGTGGCTTGGCCCAGCTGAGCCCAGGCGGTGACAAACCCCTCAGATCAGCGTCAGGGAGCTGAGCTGCCACCTGGCCCCGGTGCTGTGCCCATTCCCGGGCACTGGACGCAGCTCGATCCCGCATTTTGGGTTTACAGGCCCCGCACAATAATCACCTCTTAACTCCCCCTCCCTCCCTGGCTCTCGGCGCTGAGCAACAGCAGACGGGAGATTTCATGTGCCATAAATATTTAGATTGTGCCTGTGTGTTTATAACACTTGCTCGGGGTGGGACTGGAGCAGCTCACACTCAGCAGCAACACCTGATGCCGGGGAAAGTTTTCCATCACCTCACGGGGACCACGGAACAGCCCCGAGCCGGCCCTGCCGGGGACAGGGAGCTGGGTTGTCCTTCCTCGTCCTCCCTCTGGAAAACAGCAACAAAAACAACGTCAGGGGGATTTCATGGAGCTGCTGCTCCAGAGGATCCTGGAAAAAAATGTTGTGGTTGGGATGGAATGGGAAATTTTTGCAGTGTGACCAGGGGAAACAGGTCCCCAGTGTGCCCCAGAGGTTCCAGGCCTCTCCAACACAGAATCCCAGCCTGGTTTGGGTTGGAAGGGACCTTAAATCCCATCTCATCCCCCCCTGCTATGGACAGGGACACCTTCCACTATCCCGGCTTGTTCCAAGCCCCATCCAACCTATCCCGTGGCATGGTTCCCCTTAAAAAGGTGGAATAACTAACGCAGGACGGTCTTAAGAGCAGGTTAGACTTCAGGAAGGACGTTAAAGGGGATTTTTGGGAGCGCAGGCACAGCCCAGCCGAGGTTCTAGGCCCTCTTCCATAAGGATCAGGCCAAGCTGTGCTGTGCTGGTGGCCCTGGTTGGGTTGGACTGGGCAGACTGGGAGGCCCTGCAGGGCAGGCCCCGTGCTCAGCCCAGAGCTCTCCAGAACACCGAGGCTCTGAAGTGTTATGGAATTTTTGGGGCTTTTATAAATGTGTTTTTACGAATGTTTCTTTAGGGGAAAATATTTTTCTTTTGTTTCTCTGCGTAGCCTCTTTAGGACTTGCTGTGGAAGTGCAGCCAATACTTTGAGCTCTGGCTCCATTTTTTCCCCTGTCCTGTGCTTTTTTTCCTCTCTTCTTGTTTTTTTTGGAGAAGAAATAAATCTCGGTTTTTAGTCCCTTCCCTTGCTCCTATTCCATCTACCTGCTGGGTTCTGTTCTGTGGATTTAGAAACAGGAAAAATGACTCCATGGCCAACTTGGGAAGGGTTTTCCTCCCTGGGCAGGAGGTTGGATATTTGTCTTTGCTCCAGCCTTTTTCCTGGAGCCTTTAATGCTTATCATGGTCAGAGATAAGGCATCACAAAAGATCGATAATAAGGGATGCCCAGTTTGGAGATTGTTGGTTCCGCTCTACCACCGTGGCAAATTTTGACTTTGGTGCAGTGAGGACTGGAAAGAAGAAGGAAAAAACAGAGAAAAAGAGCGAGAAAACCCTTCCTCATCTTGTTTTAGAATCAGCAGATGGAAAGGAAACATAAACTCAATTTTATGTGGATTATAAGGCACCTATAAGGAGTCATATGAGCTGAGACACTTGGCTCTGGTACCCTAACGATACCTATGGAACAATATGTGAAACCTATTACACTCTCCTGGCTATATGTGTGTGTGTATATTTATATATATGGACAGAGAATGAGCGAGAGAGACGAAATATGGGGCCTTTATTTTTATTGGCTTCTGCGAAGAATAAATTACACAGCGAGGGCAAGGTTAAATTATTGTAAATGTCTGTATGAAAGGCATCACTTAATTATTAACAGTCTGCTACAAATAAAAGGTACAGATGCTAAAATGGCCTGACCTGCTGGATCGGGGGGTTGTTTAAAGTTGGTGCTGAGGCCCACAGCTGACTTGTTCTGTCAGACAGGCTGGAAAAAGAGGCAGGGTGAGGTTTCACTGGTTTCGAGCCCTCTTTCCCAGATGGCAAGGGAAGGCTTGGAAAATGGGGCAGGGGAAGGTGGAAGCATTCTGAAATCAAGGAGAGACCACTGTGAGGAGAGAGGATGCTTAGAACCACCTGGATGGGGAGAAGATGGAGACTCCGGGAGTGGAACTCCCTGTAAATTTTATCTTGCAGTCTCTCTCCCTTATGCCTTGCCCACAAAAGGCAAATCCACAGTGGATACGAGTTTCTTAAAGTGGGATTAGGAAACTCACCCCTGTCCCAGCTGGGAAAAGGTCAGAACCCCTTTAAAGGCAGGGCTGCACCTGAGCAGTCTGCAAAAGGTAACTCACAGAGAAAACCATCCCAGGATGGAATTTCCACAGGGAAACTTGGAGGCTGCACCAAGTTGGGAAAAAAAAAAAAAAGTCTGAAACTCCACCGGTCTGTAGGAATGAAAGAACTCTGTGGAAAGCTCTCCCTTGCACTCAGTCACCAAATTAAAGCTGCTTTTGGCAGGGAAGGAGCCGTGTCTGAGATTCCACGTTCGGCCTCGGGGCCAGACGGAATCCCCTGGAGCAGCTGGGCTCACCCCCTGCCCATTCTCACCCTCTCCTGCACGCCCCAGGCACTCCCTGGTGGAGCTGGAGCATCGTCTCTCAGGGAGAGACATCTGGCCTGGCTTTAAGATCCCCAAATCCTTGAGACTTTGCTGCCCCCCCCTTGCTAAGCCCTTCCAAAGGCTTGATGTGCCAACACCACCGTTTGCTCATGTGGAAAAACAGGAGGGTGAAGGAAACACTTGGTGTGAGCTTGATCCTGATGGATTTTAAAGCAATTGGACACCTGAGGGGATGGGACAAAGAGGAGAAGCCCAGATAATCACTCTCCAGTGGTCCCTACACCCGTGTTTAGGTGCAGAGCATCACCACCCCTGCTTTGACACAGAGTTGTAGTAAAGCTATATCAGGTTATTGCCCTGAGCTTTCACCTCCTGACTTCTGTAACAGGAAAATACAACCAAAAAATGCCAATTTCTTCTTCTGTGCTGCTGAAATTCCCACCAGTGGCTGTGTCTCTGCTTCCTGCTTCCTCTCCATCCCCTTGGCTCTGGCTGCTCCCTGCAGGAACAGGCCTGGAGGCTCCTCAGTGGGAGCAGGATGGCCTCGCCCTTGTTCCAAGGCCTGGGTTTAAGTAAAAGATGTTGAAGAAATTACCCCAAAAAAGGGAATTTTGGTGTGGTTTCCCATCACTTTAGACTTCTGCATGAAGGTTTGGAAATGTGAGCCTTGAGCTGGGGAAGTTTGAAGTCCAGGTGGAGACTGGTTGGATGGAATTAGTGACAGGTAAATTCTCTGCTCCACACGATTCCTCCCATCTCTGTACTTTACCTGTGTAGGAGTCTGATGTTTTCCCACAAAGCCCTCGAGGAAAACACTTAACCCACTGGTTCTTGGAGTCCTGGTGCTGCAGGAAAGAAGAGCAGAGGCTTTTCCCTGCTCCTGGCAGACAGGGATAGAACTCCTGCCGGGGAAAAGCTGCCTCCACAGGAGGTACATCTCGGAACAAGGGGGAAGCGTGTCGTGACCAGGCTCCAACAGTAGCTCAGCCTGCTCCAGACCCCATGGGCTGCTGAGAATCCCTATCCCTCACATCTCATGGACTGCCTTGGCCCCTCTCCAAAGGCCCTTGGCAGCCGTTCAAGGCCTCGCAAGGTGCTGAACAGGCTGACGTTCCTTTTGTCTCCGGCGTGTGTGTGTGTGTGTGTGTGTGGGGATGGATTACCCCAGCTTCCCTGCCGGAATGGGGCTGGGATTTGGCTGGGATAGCAGGGCAGAGCTGCAGGTGAAGGGTTGGTAAGGTGGCTTCACCTCGCGTGGGAGCTGCAGCTGTTTCTCCACACGTTTCTGGTGGGTGATCGCGGTTCCACTCGTGGCTGCGGCGTCGGAGGGCTGTGGGTAAAGCTTTGGCGAAGCGTCAGGAATGTCGATGAGATCAATCCAGAGCAGGACAGGGATGGAGATGCTGTTGGAAGCCCCTTTTGTGCAGCTGCTGAGTGCCAAGTGCCGGTGGTCACTGCTGGGGGCTGTAGCTGCAAAGGGGTTGGGTGAACAGGGTGGGGGATTTTTTGTTGTTGGGGTTCACTGGGAAGGGTCGGGAACCGCAGAACTGCCACCAGGAGCTGGGAGCAGGATGGGAAGGAGTTCTGGGAGATTCAGAGCTTTCCAAAGGTGTAGGAGCGGGGCAGGGACAGGGGCAGGTGTGTGGGAGGGGGCTGCTCCACGCGTGTCCTGTTCCCACAGCCCCTTCTCCCACCCGGTCCCGAGGGGAGCCGTGGCTGGGGGTGAAACTCCTTGGGAGCAGCCAGAGGCTGTAAAACCCGGGATCTACACCAGAGGGAAAAAGTGACAGGGGGAAAAGCCAGGCCGGCCCCACCTCGCAGGGTCCGACTGGAATGTGTTTGCTCTGGGGGGGGAGCGGTGCCGGTGTTGGGTTTGTAACGTGAACCCTCTGCAAATACCTCCGGGGCAGACAGGTCCCTTTCGGGCTGTGTTTATTTAATAAAGAGCCAGTGAAGTAACTGCAATTTCATTGTCAATTTACTAATGCGTTACAGTTATGTTTCTGAACCTCATTGTTTGGGCTCAGGAGCTCGCAGTGCCTGGCCAAAACTTTCCTTTTTTCTCCCCCTTATTCCTCCCCTCAAGTGTAAAACACGTTTTATTATGACTAGAATGTCTTCTATTTATCAAAAACTGGGATTAAAACCCTGGACTCCCCCCTTCCATGCACATATCCAGCTTGGCAGCAGGTCGGTGATTAACCTCCTGAAAGCCTCACTTGCTCACTCATTTTTTTTTTTTTTAAGTCTTTTTATTTTTATTTTTAAGAGAGGTAAAACCATGCACGTTTGCGCACACACTGACACATAACACACACACATTTTAAAAGTTCATCTGGGAAGCATACAATGGAAACTCTGGCTGGAAAAGCCACGGAGCTGTGCGTCTTTGTGGTCTGGGAAGTCTGACTATGGCCTCCTACTCTTTTGGATGGAAATCTGGGGTTTGAAACACGATTGCACGTTAATAATAATAATAATAATAACCCCAAGAACCACCCAGCCCTCCCAAAAAAGGGAATAGAAAAGAGAAATGAGATTTTTGGATGAAGAAGGGGAGAAGGTGGCAGAGCAGCTGCTGAGTTGTTTTGGGTTTGAGCCTCAGCAAGTCCTTCCTGCCGTGAGAAGGGGTGAAAAGCGGTGGGGTCGCTCTTAGCTGAGGTTTGGTCGATCCCCTGTCCCACACAGGTTTATTTTCACCCTGCAGGAGAGGACTTTCCCCTTCTCAAAGCTGTGGGAAGAGCCTTGGGTTCATCGAGTTTGACTTCAGGGCTGATGTGGTGCAGGGGGGATGTGGGAGCAGACTGGGACACTTGGGGGACCTTTTTGGGTTCCACCCAGGTGATGTTTTTGCTCTGCAACACCGCAAACTTCCCTATCCCACATTCTCAGATAATTTTCCCACATCCCCCCCAATTTGGGGGGTTTGGGAGCAGCTGTACCTGTGGGTACCTCTGTGTGTGTCCACATTCCCATCAGGAACAGGTGACATCCACAGGCAAAGCTCGGCCTGTTTGATGATTTGTCAAAGCATTTGGGGTTTCATTCTGCCCAGGACACTCCAGGTGTTGCTCCCTGGGACAGAACTGGGCCATTGGGATGATGGAGCTGCCCGTGGATGTCTCAGGGTTGTTTGAGCTGGAGTTTCTCTCTCCCTTTTGGGGCTATTTGAGCTGGGTCTGTCTCCCTTTTGGGGCCATTTGTGCCTGGGTTTGTCTCTCCCTTTTGAGGATGTTTGAGCCAGGTTTGTCTCTCCCTCTCAGGGCTATTTGAGCTAGTTTTCGCTCTCCCTTTCAGGGCTGTTTGAGCCTGGGTTTGTCTCCCTTTTGGGGCTGTTTGAGCCGGGTCTGTCTCTCCCTTTTGGGGCTGTTTGAGCCGGGTCTGTCTCTCCCTTTTGGGGCCATTTGGGCCGGGTTTGTCTCTCCCTTTTGAGGCGGATTTGTTTCTCCCTTCTGGGGCCATTTGAGCCAGGTTTGTCTCTCCCTTTTGAGGCTGTCTGAGCACAGTTTCTCTCTCCCTTTTGCGGCCGTTTGAGCACAATCTCTCTCTCCCTTTTGCGGCCGTTTGAGCACAATCTCTCTCTCCCTTTTGCGGCCGTTTGAGCACAATCTCTCTCTCCCTTTTGCGGCCGTTTGAGCACAATCTCTCTCTCCCTTTTGCGGCCGTTTGAGCACAATCTCTCTCTCCCTTTTGCGGCCGTTTGAGCACAATCTCTCTCTCCCTTTTGCGGCCGTTTGAGCACAGTTTCTCTCCCTCTCAGTGTTCTCTGAGCACAGTTTCTCTCTCTTTCGGGGCTGTCTGAGCACAGTTTCTCTCCCTTTTGAGGCTGTCTGAGCACAGTTTCTCTCTCTTTCGGGGCTGTCTGAGCACAGTTTCTCTCCCTTTCGGGGCTGTCTGAGCACAGTTTCTCTCTCCCTTTCGGGGCTGTCCGAGCACAGTTTCTCTCCCTTTCAGGGCTGTCCGAGCACAGTTTCTCTCTCCCCCGCTCACCCCACCACGGGAGCCCGGGGCTTTCCCCTCAGCCCCCTCTGAGCGGGCCCGGGCTCCGCGGCCCTGCGGCAGCTGCAGGCCCTGCCCTGCCCTGCCCGGGGCCGTGACCCCGCACAGGGTCCGCGGCTCTGCCCTCAAAGGCTCCGATCGAGCCCTTCACGCCGGATCAGCTCTCGGGGCCCTCCACAACACAGTCGTGACAAATTACATGGGATGGCTTCAGCGGGGACCCCTCTCGCTGCCCCCGGGCTTTGAAGCAGGCCTTGAACCCCAGCTCGGAGCGGGGGCTCTTTGTGGCCCGGCCCCGGCGCAGCGAGCGCGGCTCACCCCGTAATGAGAAGGAAGATTTCTGCTAATCTCCTCCTAAATGAGGGGCTAATTCCTGCAGCAGAAACTTGTCAGCTGCTTGTTAACAGCCTCTCGGACCCGTGCTCACGTGGCCTTCATTATTTTTAGGAGCTTTTTTTTTTTTTTCGGTCGTGCCTTTGGTTTGGAACAGAAGCGTAAACTTTGCTTAAACGGAGCTCGTTTAACAACCCCCGGTTTAAATCCGAGGGTTTGGGAGAGAAATCCGGCAAGAAATCCAGCAGCAGTGGTAGTGGGGGACGTTTCATATTGAATTTTCCCCCTTTTTTCCTTCTTTTTTTTTTTTTTTTTCGTTTTTAAATGTGGAAACTTTTAGGCACAATCCCTGCCCTGTGTTTAAGTCATTAAAACATCTTTAAGCATTTTCTGGTTTGAGTTTTCTTAGCAGCAGTCCTTTTCCTGGAAAGTATTTTATTTTTCTTTTAAGTTGATGAAAAAAAGAAAAAATAATAAAATAAAAAAATAAAAAAAATATAAAACCCCGCCCCTTGCATTTCCACACGATTTTTTTTTTTTAAGGGGAGTGAGGAGAGGGGGGCGGAGGAGGTTGTGGGATGAGGAAAGTGAGAGAACAGGGCCCTTTCTGTGCTTTATTTCTAATCCGCAGGAATCCATTTTAGCCTTTTATGGCTGTTGCACTTGCTGACAGGATTTACATTCTCCGTATGTTATCTGAAACATCACAATCTGCGGCTCTGGGATTGTTTCATGCCTGGGTTAAAAACACTCCCGGTGCTTCTGGGAGGCTGCGGGGAGGGAGCCGGGCAAGAGCAGGGAGGGAGAGGGAAAGCTTTTNGGATGGATGGATGGATGGATGGACGTACAACAGCATCCAGAAACTTTCTTCCGGCCTGTGCATCAAGAGCTCCTGGGAATAAAACTTGATTTTGGTAGAAAAAAAATCCAAACTAAATGTCATTAAAATTCCAACTTTGCCAAGTGTTTGTTGAGAAAAGAGCAAGCACTGAGGACGTGGTAAGAGTTTTCCAACAGCCACAAACATTGCTGTGCCCATTCAAGGTATTCGTCAGAGCCTCTGTGATCCCAAACACTCATCCCTCCCTCTGCCTCAGCCTGGATACCCCAAAAATCCCCAGGCTGGGCTGTTCTCCTCTGCATCCCCTGCTCTTCCCCACCGAGTCTGGGCCGTGTCTCTGAATGCACAAGGAGGTGCCACTCCGCGTTGTTGGTTTTCTGCTCATGACCAAGCTCTAAGCCCTTAAGGTAGGGACTTCAGCTTTTTAATAACTCACGGGAGAACCCAGGGAAAATGTAAGTTTTATGGAGTCTAGAGAATATTTTTAAAGGATTTAGATGTCTGGAAAAAGTGTCTTAGGAGGTTTAACTGCTTTGCAGTGGAAAAAAAAAATTAACAAATATTCTTATTTCTTTGTTAGTCCCTTTTGGGGCAGAGCAGCCGCCACATGTTCTGGGCAGGGCTGTGATCCCAAGGCTCTGGGCCAAATCCCAAATCCGTGCAAGGCAGCACAGCCCAGGTAGGGTGGGCTGGAGCTTGGTCCCATGTGTGTTCACAGGGTGAAAGCTCCATAATCACTGGAGATTTGAGAGATGATTATTTTTGGGGTGGTGTAAAACTCTCAGGGCTGTGAAAAGCTCTGTGCTGGAGAATCAGCAACATTATCCTGGATCCTAATCCAAACAAAGGGGGATTTGGGCTCGCCAGGCTCTTCCTTTACCCCCCTGTCAGTGCTCCATGCTGGTTCATCCTCTTAGTCGGGATGGAGCCGCCTCTGCAGGAGCTGGATCATGGCTGGGCACCAGCTGGGGCTTTGTGCCAAAGCAGGAGGTGGTTTCAGGTTGGTCTGCGACACCTGAGCTCGGGAAAAGCGAATTTCCCAGTGTGGCACTGGCACAGCCCGCTCCACACACCACTGATCTCGTTTGGGGTGTGCTCCATCCAGGATGAATCCACGACAGTTTCCTCTTGGAAAGGGCGGTCAGGCCTTGGAAGGGGCTGCCCAGGGAGGTTTGGAGTCCCCATCCCTGGCGGTGTCCAAGGAAGGACTGAATGTCACGCTCAGTGCTCTGGGCTGGTGACAAAGTGGGGATCGGGCACAGCTTGGACTGGACGGCCTTGGAGGGGTTTTCCAGCCTCAGTGGGTCTGGGATTCAGTGGGACACATCGTGTGCCTCATCCCACGTGTGTCCGTGCCTGCGTGTGTGTTACCAGTGTCCTACACACAGATCCCTCCCTCATCCCAAGTTTGCCCTGGAACTCGGCTCCTACCTCCCAGATAAGAAGGAGAGCAGGTTTGGATCAGATCTAAGGAAGAAATTCCTTCCTGTGAGGATGGTGAGGCCCTGGGATTGCCCAGAGAAGCTGTGACTGCCCCTGGATCCCTGGGAGTGTCCGAGGCCGGGTTGGACAGGGCTTGGAGCAGCCTGGGATGGTGGAAGGTGGCAGGGCATGGAACGGGATGATTCTGCTCCCTTCCAACCAACCCATTCCACAATTCTACGAACGCCCAGCACCCTGCCTGGCCATTCCTGTCCCCCATGTGGAGGTTCTGGCGTCACTTCCACACCCCTTGGCTCACCCCTCTGCCAGTGAGCCACCCGTGGGCACCCCCAGCTCACGGCACAGCCCCACCGCCCGCAGGAGTTGTGTTACTCCCCCCATCCCTGCGAGTGAAAGAACCCACCTGTGTCTGCGGGGCCTGGTTGGGATTCCTGGGAAACTTTAACCTCTATTAATACCGCTGAATTATTCCTTCATATGGCAAAGCACTTATGTAAACCGATCTCCTCCCGCCTCGGAGGAGGCAGGCGCTGCTCAGATGGATCTACCTGCTCTCAGGGGGCTCCCAAACCCTCCACATTCCTCCACGGCGCTGCTTTTTTTTCCCCTTGCAGGAGGACGTGCGTGTGCTGGGAGCGGGCACGTGATGGGAAAAGGGGGAGAGAGGAGAAGGAAGGGAGGAGTGAGATCACCGGGATAATTGGCTCCGCGGCCTCTGGAGCAGCAGCAGGTTGGGGAGTACATTTGTCTGTCTCTCCGTCAAGTTTTGCCGAGCTGGTGTCTGAGTCAGACCTCCCCAGAGCTGGAGTAAATTAGGAGGAGGCTGGCGGGGGTCAAGTGGGTTTAGCTGTCATTTACACCGACACCTTTTTATGTCGCAGCAGCTCCCGGCGTGGCCAGAGCGCTGGGAAGGGGCTCCATGGAAATGAGAACCAGGCCCAGGAGGTTCCTTTGAGCAGTGGCAGCACCAGGGATTCCCAGCCACTGGCACTCAGAAGCTGTGGAATCGTGGGGCTGTCCTGAAATTCCTCAATTTGATCGTTTGACTTTATTTCTTGGGGTTTACGGCTTCTGCCCGTGGCTGCAAAGGCTCAGAGGGGGCTTTTGAAATAGGAACAAGTGAGGGAAAGATCAAATGTGTCACGAAATCATGGGACTCCAGCAGATGGGGCTCAAAGAAAAGAATGCCAAAATAGCTCTGGCCTGGCAGTGCTGCTGGGTGTCACTGGGGCAGAATCAGACCTGTCCTGTGGGGCAGAGTCAGAGCTGTCCTGGGGGACAGGAGTTTCAGTGAGAACGGTTTCTGTCTTCCTCTGCCTGCCACCTGGATGGCACTCAGAGAATCCCAGAATGGTTTGGGTTGGAAGAGACCCTCAAGTTCATCTTATTCCATGCCCCTGCCACGGGGACACCTTCCACCATCCCAGGCTGCTCCAAGCCCTGTCCAGCCTGGCCTTGGACACTCCCAGGGATCCAGGCGCAGCCACAGCTGCTCTGGGCACCCTGTGCCAGGGCCTCCCCACCCTCACAGGGAGGAATTCCTTCCCAAAATCCCATCTAACCCTGGCCTCTGGCAGTTTGAAGCCATTCCCCCTTGTCCTGTCCCTCCAGGCCCTTGGAAATATTCCCTCTCCATCTTTCCTGTGGGCTCCCTCAGGCACTGGAAGGCCACAATGAGCTCACCCTGGAGCTTCTCTTCTCCAGACTGAACAATCCCACTTGTAAAACTACATGGAACCCCTCAGGGCATTCCTAAAGCAAGAATTCCTGGATCCCAACTCCAGCTGCCAGAATCCCAAGTTGGCTCTCGGCCTGGTGGGAAGCCCACGGTCACAAATAATCCCGAGCACTCGGAGAGACTTTGGCTTTTCCACCCCAAGAGCAGAACAAGTTGGAAAATGAGGAGTGGGAAGTTCTGCAGTGTTTCACCCCTCTGCTCCCCACCAGATGTTTTGGTTGGTGTTTTTTTTTTTTGCAAGCAGAGCTGAGGTTTGAAATTCCACCCACGTTGGGAAATTCAAAATCCATTTTCCATCTCTCCAGTCACCCCTTCTGCACGGCTGAGGAAAAGGGATTTTGGAAGACTTTCTGCTTTGTTAGGACCAGGTTAGAATTCAGCCTTTGGTCAGTTCTGAGACCCCAAAATTCAGCTGTGTTGGATTTTCTGTCCATACTTGGATTGAATTAACCTCAGGTGAAGTAACAAACACAGCAGTGCTAAAGAAATGCTGGAAAATGAGGCTTCTCCTGGCCTCCACAACTGGCTTTGTCCTGTCTTCCCTGTCCCTTTGTGCTGGTGACATTCCTGGCTGGCTCTGTCCTCTCTCTCCATCACCAAGCACAGCAAGGACCTGATTTCATCTGAAGCTCTGAGATGCCACCATCAAACCAGGCTGTCCCTGCTGTCCCTGCAGCCCAGGACTGTCCAGATGTCCCCCTGTGGCAGCTCCAGGTGATGCTGCACTGGAAGAGCTGCCCCAGAACCTGGAGATTCCCGTGATTCCATGACTTTGGATGGAGCCAGCCTTTCCGGAAGGGGCATTCTGGTCACTGCAGGGGATTGGGTTAAGTCTGGACAAACGGAGACAAAGGAATTACTGAGCAAAATGTCCTGGCCTGTCTTCTGCAGGAGGTCACCGAGATGATCTGTTTGTCCCTCCTGGCCTTTAAATCCACTAATCTATTTTCCCTTCCAGGAACTGGAACTGTATTCTGAGAACAGCCCCTTAGGAAAAGAGAAAAAAGCAGGCAAAGGAGGCCTTTGAAAAACAACAGCAAAGCAAAACCCCCTTCAACTACAAAATAAACTGAGGTACAAGGTGCAATTAACAATGCACCAACAGCAGAGCCTGGAATGTAAATTGTATTTAAATAGGGCTGTGAAGAATGTTTCAGTCCCCTAAATGGCTTCTCTCTCCTGCTGCCTTGAACCTCCAATCAAGCCCTGCCTGGGAGTAATTTGGGGCTGGAAATTGTTGCCACACGAACAGCTGAAGGCTGGCAGGGTCACCGGCCCCCCGTGTCACACCCTGTCATTTTAGATTAAGATATGCAAAGGCGACACGGCTGCGAACTTTCCCTGGGCCGTGTCCATCCCCTGGCTGCGAGGAGAGGAAGGCGTAATTGGAGTCAACTGCTTGATTATGATAATTGCTACTGTCTGGGGGAAGAAACAGCCGAGGCCTGGAGCCTGAGCCGTGCTGCACCTTTGGGGTGCTGCCTGGCTGCTTGCCAGCAGATGGGCCTGGCAGAAAATGCCTTTTTTGGCCCCGTTTCGGCCCCTTGACCCCTGCCTGACCACTTGTTGACTCCGCGACTCCGCGCGGGGTCACGGGGTTTGCTGCTCGTTCTCTGCTTCCCACCAGAGGGTTGGGCCTGAAGGATTTATCCCCTACGAGGGAAAAGGGCTTTTTAAAATTTATCCCCGGCTCTGCTCGGCGGCACAAGTGGGAGATGAGGTGCCGTATATTTCCCGGGATATTTATCGGTGTCCATTGTATGGCCCGGCAGCAATCTGTGGGAAACACCTCCAGGAAGCTCTGCTGGTCAATCTGTCACAGCCTGCCCATTTCCATTTGCTGAGAGAGCAGGGATGGTCCTGGAGGTCAAGGCACCGGGATGGGAATGAGGAGCAGGGATTTCAGCGCTTCCAGCAAGATTAAATGGGATCTTGCGGGGTTCCCTTGTGTCCCTTTGCCTTGGAGCCCCTTTGAGAAGCAACAACAACCCCTTCTCCTCTTTAGGTTTATTTTCAAGGCTTTTAAACGGTCTTGAGGTCCTGGGATAGACAAGGGAGGATCTCAGGGTGAAATCCTGAGGAAATGCTGTTGTATTCCCAAATCCACCCCAGGTCTGGGGTCTGAGGCTGAAGCCTGGGAGCCACTGGCCTTTCCAGTGGGAGATAAACACTTCCATACCCCTGGGAAGCTTGGCAGCAATTTCCCCTCAGCACACGGGAGCTGTAACCCTGCCCAGGAGAGCTGTGAGGCAGGGAAATGGAGATCACATCCATAATTAAGGAATTATTGTTAATTCCTGGCTATTATTTATTAATATCAACCCTCACTGCAAAGCTGCTGCTGTGGAGCCATAAGCACAGCCAGAGCTCCAATAATAAATAACAACAAATTTGTTGGATAATTGTTTCCTCGGTGTCGTAAAAGTTGAATAAAATTGGGAGGTTTAACGTTAAAAAAGCAGAGATCTCTGAGCAGGGTGTACCCGCCAGGATACCTGAATTTCTGGAACAGAACAATGGGATAACAGGATCCATCTGTCCCTGTGCAATCTCCAGGAGTGCCCAGCCCCAGCTGCTCCAGGACAGGGTGCTCGTGCCCTCGTAGCACTTAAGGCAATGACTCAGGACCCTGTGGCTGAGAGCTGTGACACCACTGATTCCAATAATTTATGAGATAACCAGTCCTTTGGGAGAGGTTCTTCCTAATCTCCATTAGTTCGAGATTGCTTTATCCCTTTGCAGCGAGGAATTTTGCATCCCTCTCCTCTGTGAGCTCTCTTAAAACCCCATCCCCGTGATTCTGGGGATCATTTATTTCAATTTCCGTAGTTTTGTTTTCTTTGTTTTTTTTCCAACTCCTCGGGAATCACTCGGGGAATGAGCAGAATAAGGCCTGCAGGTGAACTCTGCTTCTCCATAGAAGTCCAGATCTTTCTGACAGCTTTGTTTTACTTCACCAAAAAATTGCCAAAATACACTCAGGGCCTGTTCTCTCACTCCATTTTCAGTTTCAATAGGAAACTCCAAGAGCAGCTGACAAAACCCCTCTCACACTCTCCCGATTTTCTTTTACCAAATCCCGAGTCCTAGCTTGCTGCCAGAAATTCCTTCTCTTTCATCCAGGAGCTGCCGCTGCTCCGCTGGAGCTGCAGCTGTGGGGTCAGGAGCAGGACGTGGAAGTGAGGGCTCTGCCCAGGTGTCCAGCACAGGTTGGGGCTGCAAAACCCCGGCTGCGTTCCCAGAGGAGCTGCTGGAAATGGCTCTGTGGAAGCTGATTTGTGCCGGGGCAGAAGTTTTGCAGGGAGAGCACAACAGGCCCTGGCTGAGCTGCTGTGGAGGGGACAGTGAAGGGATGGGGACCCCCAGCACACCCTGAGCTGGGTCGGACCTCCCCACACGTGCTGGACATCACTTAAATAGAGCCATGACCTCAGGGAGAGGCAGAGCCAAGCCCTGGGCACTCCCCAGAACAGTGGGATGCAGGATGTAGGGATTGGTGGGATGGGTGCAGGAACTGGTGGGATGGCGGGTGGGATGCAGGAATCGCTCATCATGGCCATCACAGGCAATTGGAGCCTGGAAATGTTAACCAGGAGGTGATAAAACACTGGCTTTTCTGGAACTTTCCTCACAAGTGCGAAAGCAAACCCCGAGCCCGGGAATGTGACTGTTCTTCCTTCTTTGATCACAAGTCAAACATGAAGGAAAAGTTTCACAAACCTTCAGCGCTCAGATGTTGCCTCGTGTCTCTGGTGCTGGAAGCAGTAAAACAAACACCCCCGCCCCCAGGCCAGCCCCGGGGCCTCGCAGCGGGAGGGAAGGAGCATCACAGAATCCTGGAATGGTTTGGGTTGGAATGGGACCTCAGAGATCCCCTTGCCTGGCAGCTGCGGTGGATGATTTGGGAAACACGACTCTGCCCTCACCTGCGGGAGGTGCCCTCACCTGAGGCAAAGGAGCTTTTCCTCCCCCTGTGGAGGAGGGGGTGAGGATGGCAGCCTCCTCCTTGGGATGCTTGGAAATTCGGGAATACCAAACGCTGCCTGAGAGCCGCTTATTGCTGCTGCCCTGCGGCACACGGGGAGCCCGGCTCCGTGTCCCCATCCTGTTGTCCCATGTCCTTCTCTGCTTCAGCTGCAAGGGTTGGGTGATGTGGTGCTCTCCATTAATTAAAATCCTGGCTCAGGAGGAGATTTGAGCTTGCTGTGATCCCAGCATTGAGTGGTTGGTGCTGGAAGTGCCAGCAGTGGCTTTGAAACGTGGTTGCCCTGTGGCTGGGAGAGCTGGGGCTGTGGTGGCACCCCAGGGTGGCACCCCGGGGCGATGTCCCATGTCTGGGTGCCAGCTCAGGCTGCCTGCAGAGGTGCTGCTTTTGTGCAGGCAGGTGCTAAGCCGAGGCGCTTTAAAGCAGCTTTGCCTAAATCCCAGTCCGAGGTGGACACAGGACTTCCCCGGCCGGCTTTGATGTGCTCGGGGCCTCTCGCCCGAGCTGTGATGTTTATCCAGAGCTGCTTCCTGAATCGGGAAGGGAAGGGAGGCCTGGCTGGCTGGGGAAGCACGGATGGAGCCCGGCTCTCCTGAGAGCCCAGCCAGGCTTAATCCAGAGCCCACCACGGCATCCTGCAAATCTCAGCTCCCAGAGCCCGCGGCAGGAGCGGCATCAGCTCCATCTCCCACCTCCTCCCATCACCTCCCTCCTCCCCTCCCGGCTGTGCCCGGTGTGAGGGACAGGCACAGAGAGGGGGCAAAGGTCAGGTGTCCTTGGAGCATCAGCTCCGAAAAGGTGGCGGGGTGGGGAGGAGGCTTCTTTTTTTTTAAAAAGAGCCAAAAAAAGAAAAAACAACAAAATAAAAGAAACAGTAAACGCATCAAATAATAATAAAAACCCACCCTTTTCTTTGAGCCTCAATGTATGCTGGTGCAGTGCTTAGGGGATTAATCTCTTAAAAAATAAGTGCCATGTGAGTAGACAGGCAGTGATTAAGGTTTTAACTGATCAGTCTGCGTCTGACAGTGAACCAGCTATTATCTTAACGGAATCAAACGAACATTCAGAGCCTCCGCTCAGCCCCAAACATGAAAGGAGATGTCATCTGCTGGCAGTTGGCAAAGCCGCAGGGGAAGGGGGAGAGGGAGAAAGGAGGGAAGGCGAGGAAAGCAAAACAAGGGTGAGGAAAAGAGGGAAAGGAGGGGAAAGAGGGAGCAGGGCTGAGAAAGGATGGAGGGGTAAATAAAAGGAAGCAGCGGAGGGAAGGAGACAAAAGGGAGAGCAGGAGAGGTTTGAAGGAGTGCTCTGCTCTGGTGTTCCTTTCCTTCCTGCCTGCCCGAGTGGTTTGGAAGCTGTTCCATGAGCAATGCGGGCCTTTGGAGCCCTCTCCAACCCTTGCCCTGCCTTTTCCCACAGCGGCCGCCAAGGTCTGCCCCAAACCAGGGAGGTCTGGCACTCTTGAACCTGAGGTCAAAAACAAGAGGGAGGAGAAGAATGGCCTTCAGGCCAGAGGAAGAAACCAGGGCAACCGGGCTCTTACCGGGATAAAAGGGCTTTATCTCAGAGCACTTAAACAAAACACACAAGCCTGAGAGAAGAGGCTCTGTCAAGTGTCCGGCGGGGCCACGCGGGAGACGGCAAATCCCTGCGGGATAGAGGGGTTCATTCCTTAGGGGAGACCCCAAATCCCTGCGGGATAGAGGGGTTCATTCCTTAGGGGAGAC
>VZTF01000903.1:0-11689 GCA_013397755.1 Cnemophilus loriae | reverse complement strand
GGATAGAGGGGCTCATTCCTTAGCAGACACCCCAAATCCCTGCAGGGGCTCATTCCTTACACTGTGCAGACCCCGGAGCTGGGGCTGGGGCAGGTTTTGGGCTCTGGGGATGAAGGGCAGGAGGGATTTACCTGGGCTGGAGATGCCAGCAGTTCCTGGGAGCTGCTTAACCCCAGCTCAGCGGGAGCAGCCTGGAGGTGAGAGGCTTTTAAAGCTGGGATCAAGGGAGCAGGGAGCAAGCAGCAGCTCTGGAGAAGGTCAGGAAGGGGAGACAAGGAGACATCCAGGAGCGGGTGGACACAAACCCACCCCGTTCCTCTGGGGGTTCGGTGTAGGTCAGTCCATTCTCCATGGGTTGATGCAGTTCCCTGTGAAACCAGGAGCCAGGCTGGGATCCCATTCCTTAAGGAAGACCTCAAATCCCTGAAGGACAGAGGGGCTCATTCCTTAGGGGAGACCTCAAATCCCTATTGGATAGAGAACCTTCCTTCAGGGGAGCCCAAATCCCTTTGGGATAGAGGGATTCCTTCCTTAGCGAAGACTGCAAATCCCTGTGGGATTGAGGGGCTCATTCCTTAGGGGAGACCCCAAATCCCTGCAGGATAGAGGGGTTCATTCCTTAGGGGAGACCCCAAATCCCTGCGGGATAGAGGGGTTCATTCCTCAGGGGAGACCACAAATCCCTGAGGGACAGAGGGGCCCATTCCTTACACTGTGCAGATCCCAGACATGGGGCCAGGGCAGGTTTTGGGCTCTGGGGATGGAGGGCCGGTGGGGTTTACCTGGGAATTTCCCCTGGGATGTGTTGGGAGACTGAAATGGAGCAGTTGCACTCTCCAGTGCAGGGGAATGAGGGCAGGGAGAGGGAGAGGCTGCCTGGCAGGGAGGCAGGAGCTGCCCGGTCGTGTTTGCATGGTCACTTCACATCAGGGGAATGCCAGGATTTATGGACTTGAGGGTGCAGGAGGAGCTGGGGATGGAGGAGGACGGGAGAGGTGAAACAACGGGGGTTTGTTCACCCAGGGCTGTGGGACTGGGCTGGGAGGTGACTGGGACCAAACTGGGGAGAAGCCAAGGAGTTACAGAGGAGATTGAAGAGCCCTGGATCTTTCTGGGCTTCCTGTGAAAGATCACAGCAGGATTGTGGTATGGAGAGGGGAGGATTGGCCTCTGGGTTCCGTGGGAAGGGGTGTGATCCACGCTGGAGAAAGGCAGCAGGGCTGGAGGTCCCAGTGCCAGAGCTGGCAGTGCCCATCCCATGGGCTGGCAGCCCCAGGATGCCCTTTGGAGCAGCAGCCCCTGGCACAGATCCACACTCACAGGGTAAAGGCTCAGAGGCAGTGCCCTGGCAGCACCCCTGAGGTGCCCAGGCTGCAAATCCCAAGCACTGATCCCCTTTGCCAGAGGGGCTGGGACAGCTGAAGTCCTCGTGCTGCCCCGCTCCAAGGGCTGGTTTTCTCCTTGATCCCTTTGGGACTCGGCCCTGTCCCTCCCCATTCCCTCGTAACCACCTTTCACTCGTGTCCCTGGAAGATGCTCTGCGCCAGAAATCCCCTTTTTGGGGGGAGATATCCTGCTCTCCACCTGCCTGCCAGGCTCCCCTCCTTGTTCTCCGGCCTTTGGCGTGGGGCAAAGCCCCTTGGTGGAGCTCAGACCCTGGTGGAGACCTCAGGTGTCCTTCCCCACGGATCCCTCCCATCCCACACCTGCACCGCAGCCCTGGAGCATCCCAGCACCGGGAGAACCATGAATTTCCCTGGGTGCAGCCCCCTCTGCCAGGCTGTTATTGCTCCGTGCTGTCCCTGCTGACTCCATCCGTCTGCCTGGTGCTGCTGCTTCGTGCCAGGAGGGCTCCGGGAGCGCCAGGGTCACGACTGCCCCATTACGGGGCGAGATTTATCCTTGGCAGGTGTGCTGCGGGATGCTATATTATCCAGGATTATGAACTGTAACAGGATAATCTCTCTAATGTAATTCAAGCTCTCGACATGGCTTATGGCTCCTTAATGTACCTCAGACTGAAGAATTACAAGAACATTTTCCCCCCTCCCTGCCTTGTCAGCTCCTAAATGATTTAGGCAATCGCCTGAAGCCAGATCTTGGCCTCCAGTCATAACTCAGAGCAGTTCAGTAAATATGATGGGGAAGGAGTTTTCCGGGCTTTGCTCTTTCTTCCTTCCACTCTGCTCAGCCCTTGGTGAGCCGGGGAATGAGCAGGGAGAGCTGGGATGCATAGGGAATGAGCTGGGACTTGCAGGGAGTGGTTTGGGACTCCCAGGGAATGATCAGGGAGGGATGGGGTGCACAGGGAATGAGCTGGGACTCGCAGGGAATGAGCAGGGAGAGTTGAGGTGCACAGGGAATGAGAAGGGAGAGCTGGGACTCCCAGGGAATGAGTTGGGACTCCCAGGGAATGATCAGGGAGAGCTGGAGTGCACAGGGAGTGAGAAGGGGGAGCTGGGATGCACAAAGAATCAGCAGGAAGAGCTGGGATGCACAGAGAATGAGCAAGGAGAGTTGGGGTGAACAAGGAATGAGAGGGAGAGCTGGAACTCACAGGGAATGAGCTGGGAATGCTGGGACTCACAAGGAATGATCAGGGAGAGCTGGGACTCCCAGGGAATGAGTTGGGACTCTCAGGGAATGAGCTGGGACTCTCAGGGAATGATTCGAGACGAGCAGGGAACGAGAAGGGAGAGGCAGGACCCTCAGCCCTGCCCTCACCTCCCCATCATCCCGTGGCCTTCCTCTCTTCCTGCCCTCAGCTTCCAGGATGGATTGGTGCCACCCAAACCCCCGAGGGCAGGGCACGGGGCATTCAGCAGGTCCCCTCTCGGGAGGGCTGTGCCTGTGTGACCCCAGGACTGTCCCCTTTAGGACATCCCCCCTGCCAGGCACAGCAGCAGCGCCCAAGGCAGGAGAGTGGGAGATTTCCCCAGGAGAATCCTTTCCTGTGCCTGGAACACGGCACTGAGCCACTCTGAGCAGCAAAAAAAGCCCCTTCCCGAGGTCTCTGCCACATCCTGGGAGAGGAGACCCTCCCGAGCGCAGACTGGCAGGATCAGATCTCTGCTCTCACCAGCAAGATGGATTTCCAGCCACCTGAAGGAGGAGTTTTTTTCTCTCTCTTTCCTTTTTTTTCTTCCCCCTTCCCTGGAAGCTTCTACAAGACAGAGCCTCATAAATCTCACCTCCCAAACCCCTCAGGCGGCCGGGTGTCTGCATCCTCTCCATCTTCATTTCTTTTCCCTGCTTTGATGCACTGGGAGGCGGATGTGCCGTGCCAGGAGCCCGAGGTGGGAGGTGCGAGACTCCGTCCTCTCTGTCCCTGCCGTGCCACGTCCCCACTGCGACCTTGGTGGCACCTGGGGTGTCCTGGGGGAGACTCTGTGGCTTGGAGGGGCTGTCCTGGATTTTCCAGGGGCTGCTGTGATACAGGAGGTTCAGAGCCCCTCGATCACTGGGAATTCTGCTGTGTTCCCTGTTGGGATTCTCTGTTGGGATTCCCTGTTGGGATCCTCTGTTGGGATTCCCTGTTGGGATTCCCTGTGGGATAACTCGGCAGTAATTAGTGGTTTGGTATAAAATCACCCCGTGCAGGTGGGTGGTTGTTCCTGGGGTGTCCAGGCTCGCTCCATGCCCTCCTGCTAAGCCATGAGGAAGAGTTCCCATCTTTCCCATAATTGGCTTTTAACCCCGCCTCTGTTCATTGCTCTGATTTCATGGTGGATTTTGTGGTGCTGATTTTAAGTGGAATGAGGATCATTCCCATGGAAAAGACAAACAATTAAGGCAGCCCCTCCACCCCAACAACCTTCTGGGCTGGGGAGCAGCAGGATCCCAGCTGGGACCTGCCAGGAATCTTCCTCTGGAGTCACTGTCCCTGCTCAGCTCTTCCCTTTCTCCTGGGGTCTTTCCCAGTGCCAGTTCCCTCCCAGTCCCACCGATCCCTCCTGCTGCTGTCTTGGTGACCCCGAGGACAAAATCAACTTTGTAAACGGGATGGGAGGGGAGGAAAGAAAGCAAAAGAGGTGAAAAAAACAGAGATTAAGGACAGGAACTGCGGGGATACAAATTCCACCCGGCCACAGACTTCAAATAAACATCAGCTCTGCGGATGATGTGGAAAAAAAGTGATCCTGGAAAAAATACACCTCCTTCGGCATTCCTGGTGTGAGGCCTCGTTACCTGTTGCTCGTGTGAGCCTGGCAGGTGTGTGAAGAGCTGAGGGATGGCTGGAGGGGGAAGGAAAAGGGGAATGTGCAAAAAGGAGGAAGAGGAAGAGAGAGGGGGGGAGATGCAGCCTCAGGCTGGGGCTGGGGAATGGCCGAGCGTTTCCTGGGAGAGGGGACAGAGATTCCCTGTGAGCACATCCCTGCGTGCCCACCACGATCCTGCCACTTGTGCCACTGGGCACAAGGACCCATTTTGTGCCCCGGGACTGCCCTGGGCACCACTCCGTGCCCATCCCGGTGGGTGAAAACCCCTGAGGAGCTGCCGGGGCTGCGTGGGGAGGGCGAGCTCTGCACAGGTTCAGGAGAGGAAAACAACCCTGGAGAGAGGGAGAGCAAAGAGATGGAAGAGAGGAGCAAGGAGGTGAGGCGCTTCAAAAGCAGCCAGGCAGCGAGCTGAGCTCTGCCACTCCTCCAAAGGACACGTCCGGGAGCTGCGGGTGCCCGCGCGGGGACGGCAGGAGCAGGACAAGAAAGCGGAGCGTCGCCCGGAGCCGCGGTGGCAGCGGGCGGTGGCGGAGCGTGACGGTCCCCGCGGGCAGGGCAGCTCCCGGCAGCTGTATTTACTGTTGCTGTTTGTTGTCGCCCTGGCAGCCTCCGTAATGTGAATTTTCTGTGTCACTGGCTGAGAGGATTCCAGGCAGGTTTTTGATAATGTGGGGTTTTTGTAAACCGGAGGAGGGAGAAGGGGGGGGGAAAGAAGCCACAGGCTGGAAACTGCTGGGCCCAGAGCTTTTAACTCCTTCGTCACCAAGTGAGTTTGGCTGGAGTTTGTGGTGCACAGAATCCGGGGATTTGGGGCGATTTTGGACCCGTAAATGCGGTGTTTCCACCACACTTCACAGCAACCTCAGTCCATCCTCAATTCCCAGCATCAAGAAGTGAACGCCCCGTTCAGCAGCTCCCCCCATCCCTGCCCGCTCGCTGCATCCCCCTCCCGTGTCCCTTCCCCATCCACTGCTCGGGATTTACGCGTCAAACCCCTCCGTGCCTCAGTTTCCCCTCCTGGAAAAGGGGGAGGGAGGAAGCGCCGACAAAAAGCAGTGCCCAGCTCATGCCATCGGTCCTGGGGGTGGCCAGAGGCAGTGCCAGGTTGGCCAGAGGCAGTGCCAGCTTGCCCAGGCAGGTGCCCACTTGGCAGTGAGGGGCTGCATCCCCTCAGCCCGAGGCTTTTGCCACTTGAAAGCCAGACAAGGAAATTGCAGCGGGTTTGATCTCTCCACAAACAAACTGGGAATCCGAGTGTAATCTTGTGCTCCTTTGTTTTCGGGCAAACAGAGCAGCAGCATCTGTCCCCTCCCGGCTCTGCTGCCAGAGCCCTCAGCCCGGGCTGAAAGGCGGCTCCAGAATCCCTCCTTTCTTCCTTTCTTCCTTTCTTTCTCCCCTTTTTGTGCGGTTGCTGCTCGGGATAATGGGTGCAGCGCGGAGAGGAGCTGCGGACAGGAAGGAAAAGCTGTTTACACGGTGGAGGAACTGGCACAGCATCCTCAGACCTGGCTCTGCCTCCCAGGTGGCACCTCCGGCTTAACCTCTTCCTTCCCGTGACACAAAAGGGGATCTTGGCCAGCCTTTGCCACCTCCTCTCAAAAGGCTGCCTCGGATTAACCCTTTGCTCGCTCACCCAGGGGAGAAAGAGGGACTTTCCTCCTTGTCTGGTCCCTAATTTCCAGTGCCTGTTGCTGTGACGCCAAGACCTTGTATGGGACAAAAGATGAGCCTGAAATCCGTGTGGCTGGGCAAACCTGGGATGTCCAGCCCTGGATTTCTGTGTTTTCCACCAGCTATGCTCCCCTGGGGTCCCTCTGGTCACCTCGGTCCCTGTAGGGAAACTGAGGCACCAAATTCCCTGGGATCAGGCAGCAGAACAGCGGTGGAGACCAGCTCCAGCTCCGCTTCCCCCACACCTCGTGTGGTCTCACAGCTCCCTCAGCCCCCTCGGAAGCTCCGGTCACCTCTGCTTTCCCAACCCTCGGATTTCAGCTCCCCTCACCCGGGCAGGAGCTGCGTGAGCCCCTGACTGACACTTGATTGACAGAGCCAATTAGCCAAACGAAGCCAGCTGCATTCAGCCCGCAGCAGGCTGGGGGAGGAGGGGGGAACCAGAGGGGAGGCCAGAATCCAATTCCTCCCCCATCAGGCGTGATTGCCGGTTTTGTTTTATTCTCAGCCTGGTTTTTTTTTTTTCGGAGCCGCTGCCTCTGGATGCCACTCAAACGGGGCTCGCAGCCTCCCCTCGGGCTGCCAGGGCGCTCGGGGCCGGGGGGGTTGGCATCACCTGGGCACGTTCTCGCAGCTCTGGGATTTCCCCAGGTGAAGCGGGGAACTCCTCGTGCCGTGACACGTCCCGGATGAAAGCGCGATCCTTTCCTGGCACCCGGGCACGGAGGATGGAGCAGGGGGGATGCCCGGGGCACGCAGGGCTCAGGTGGGCGCAGAGGGAACTCCCAGGTGGGGCTGCCTGGGTTTTGTTCCCTTCTGCGTGTCCCTGTCAGGTCGAGGAGCCGGGCCGGGAGGAGGGGAGCCGGGAACACGCTGAGGACAGGCTGTGCATGGAGTTTGTCTCTCCGGAGATCTGCGTTTCTTCTCCCCCGGTGTTTCTTGACTCATTTCCTCGGCTCGCCGGCAGATATTTACTTAACCCCGCGGCTGCGCCGCGCCGGGAATGCCGAGTTTGGGGGCTGCGAGTGCTCTCCGTGCTGCTGCCGTGACACGTGGGGACTCACCCTCCCCTCGGGGACACGCAGGGGGACACACACGGGTGGCAGGGTGCCCGCAGAGGTGGCACCTCGCTGCCTGCTCTGGCAGGGCTGCAGCGGGCAGCAGGGCACAGCATTGCAGGGGCAGTGACAGTGACAGTCCAGCCACACACAGCACGGACAGATGTCCCCATGCCAAGCCCAGGTGATGCAGGTGACAAATCCCCCGGTGCCCAGGACCCAAACCCTTGCATGCCCAAGGTACCGAGGGCATAAATCACCATGGATTTAAGTGCTCGTGTGTTCATCCGCCAGCACACGGATTTTTGTCACCTCCCTTGTGCTGGGGACAGGCCAGCAGGGCTGGGACACTGCAGAGGAAGGAGCCCCCTCGCTTTTGCCGAGGCTCTTGG
Source organism: Cnemophilus loriae (assembly GCA_013397755.1). Taxonomy (NCBI): domain Eukaryota; kingdom Metazoa; phylum Chordata; class Aves; order Passeriformes; family Corvidae; genus Cnemophilus; species Cnemophilus loriae. The sequence goes on along the minus strand of VZTF01000903.1, from coordinate 4,348 downwards.
GGTGGCCAGGGCCTGTCCGTGACCTGGCCCAGCCTTCTCCCTTCCCAGCTGTTTTTCCCAACCCAGCCTGAAGCCGTTCTCCCTCAAAGCCCGCCTTGTGCTGCAATTCTGGGAGCCAAAGCCTCTTTGATGGCTGGCGAGCCGGCCCTCGCTGACCACCACCAGGCTCTGGACAGATCCCAAAGCTTTCCCAGCTTGTGACCACTGCTGAAAGGGTTCATTTCTTCCCCTAATGAGATGCAGCCCTGGCCGGGGGCACTGCAGGATCTGCTCAGCAGCTCGGGGACACCAGGCAGAACAATCTGGGCGAGGGACAGCGAGGAGCAGTTTCAGCCAGGCCAGGGGGGTCACACAGCCCTTCCCGCAGCACTTCCCTGCTCCTGCAGGAGGGATCCCATCCAAGGGGCCTCCAGGGACGGCGACACTCGGATGGGGTGGGCGTGGGTGGGTGGAGGAAGCTGCAGGAAGCTCAGGGTTGGCACGGCCTGAGTGCCCCCGGGGGTGGCCCTGGCTGGGGGGGAGCATCCAGCTGTGTCACCCTGTCCCCATCCTGCAGAGCCACCAGTGTCCCAGGGTGAGCCACCGTCACCTGAGCGCGGGACAGCGGACCGGACAGAGGGGCACATGCACAGCTGGCCTGGCGTGCGGAGAGCTTCCTCCTCCTCCTCCTCCTCCTCTTCCTCCTGCTCTGCTGGCAGCGGCTCCCCGAGGGCAGGGAGCTGGCAGGAATTGCAGCAGGCCAGGCAGGAGTGGCGTGGGAGCCTCCAGCTGGGAGAGGCACATGGAAACGCACCGGGAGCTTCCCCGCAGCCAAGTCGTGCCCCAGCTCAGCGCACATGAAAAAGTCATTCAAGGAGCCACTTGAAAACAGCCTCGCGCTCCCCTGGGCACACTCGGGGTGTCAAATGATTCCCAATCATCCAAGAAAGTCTGATCGGCCTTGGATGGATGGAAAGAATCCGGCTGACTGAGTGAGCTTTGGATGCAGCCCGGAGTTATTAGGAAGTAGCTCTCAAAGCCTGCAGCAGGCAGCTGAGAGAAGTGAAACTCTACCCAGGTGTTAGAGATCCTTAAACTGGGAAGGAATTTTTCTTCCCCTTGGCTCTGGAACAACAACAACAGCACTTTTTTCTTTTTTTTCTCTTTTTTTTTTTTTTTTTCCTTCCCGTCTTCTTCCNNNNTTTTTTTTCTCCTTCCAGCCTACTTCGGAGCAGGGCAGGCAGGCACTTCTCCTCCTGCTCATCCTCGCTGGGGTTGTCTGGAGCTGTTTGAAGGCAGGAGCGGGGGCTGTGCCAAGGGTTTGCACCTCTGCCAGCGGCTCTGCCACAGGCTCTGCCCTGGGGCAGTTCCACCACAGAGCTGCAGGAAGCAGGAACGCTGAATTCACCCCACAGCCCGGCCTCTGCCAAGGGGACCGTGCGGAGAAGGAGGAAACTGGCAGCAATCCTGGAAATTTAAAGCCCTTCCACTGCCCGGTGCTTTAAAATAAAAAGTATTTGTGATAAATTAATGAATTAATATCGCTCTGCCTCCCTGAGCCATCCCAGTCGCTCTCCCTGTCCAGGGATAGGATCCATGGAAGCAACCCCACGGATAAACACAGCTCTGGGCCTGGCTGGTGCCGGGCCTCGCCCCAGCTGCCCGAGAGCGCGGGGAGTGTAATTCCCCTAATTCCCCTGATCCCAGTAACACGTCCCGGGAGGGGCCGTGGCTGCCAGGGAGGTTCCTGCGCCGCGCTCGGGCTCCGCTGGCTCGTGCAAGTCCTTCCCGGAACCCGCCTGCCCGGCTCGAGCGTTTCTGGGAATGAGGTCCCAGCGCTGTTGGTTTGGGGAGCCTGCCAGGCTTGGGGGGGATTGGGGGGAACAGCGAGGGGCCCCTGCTTTGCTTAACCCCTTCCCTGCCGGCGCCAGCTTTGGGGATTTCCACGGGGTTGGGCCCAGCGGAGGGATGGACAATGCCTCGCTCCGCACCAGGGAGGAGCAGCGGAGCCTCGTGCGTCCATCCCCCTCTCCGTGTCCAGCGATGCCTCTGAGGGTGTCTGGCGGAAAAAGAGAGGGAGAGGAGAAATTTCCAGCCGGAACCAAGTCTGAGCCTCGCGAATCCCAGCCCATCCCTCACGGGTTAAGCGAGCCCAGGGCTGCGTGTGCTAAGGTCAACACAGGCTGCACCTGCCCACGGGCTCCTGTGCAGGCAGCACAATTGATGGCTTGTTCCTTTCAGGATTGCCGTTGGAGCGCGGTGCCCAGGCCCCGGGCCAGCCTGCTGATCACATAAAATATTATTTGTGTTTAAAAATTCCAGTAATTGACTATGCACCGGTTTTTTCCGAGCCTTCTGCCAAGGGCAGTAAAAATCAAAATCCGTCCCAGGTTATTTTCATCATGCAAATTCCCATTTCTGTAAACAGGAGTGCGGCGCTGGGAGCCGGGGCCGGCGGCCGGGCCGGGCGCCAGCGAGTGCCGGGCTCGGAGCTCCGGGAAGGGACAGGAGTGGGGACAGGAGCAGGGACAGGAGCAGGGACAGGAGCGGGGACAGGAGCTGGGACAGGAGCAGGGACAGGAGCAGGGACAGGAGCAGAGGCAGGAGCAGAGGCAGGAACAGGGACAGGAGCAGGGACAGGAGCAGCCCGTCCGTGCAAGGTGCAGCTGCTGGGAGCTGCCCCACAGGGGCTTGGCCATCCCCTGGTCCCTCCTGGGTGTTCCCCTCCTGTGTTTTCCGTCCCCGTTGTCCCAGCTCGTCCCTCTGCGGGATCTTTCTCCTGGGGCTCAGCACCTCCGTGCCCGCTGCTGACTCCGAGCTTGGGATACCCCAATCCCAGGGATCTGCCCAGGCCTCACCTCTCCTAGATCAGAGAAGGGAGTGTCCCTGAGAGGGGAACTCAGCCTTTCCTCATGGAAAGCCCTCGCAGGCTCTCCAGAGATGGTGTGAGGGAGGTTTTGGCTGCCCCACAGGGAGCACCCGACGCTCCCAGGCTGCTCCCAGGGTGGAGGAAAAGTGCTGGGCAGTCCCAGCTGGATCCCCCCAGCTTCTCACCCCCCCAGCTCCAGCACCTTTGTGCACAGAAACCCCTCGGGGCTGGCCCAGGAGGGTCTGGGGATGCTCCGTTGATGCTTTGCACCACAGGAGATGTCCCAAAGCAGGACTCAGGCCCCACACCCTCCTGGGAGCCCCTTTAGCCCAACCCAAGTGTTCCAGGGCAGGATTGGTGCTCTCCAGACTCTGGAAAGTGACAGGTAGATCTGCAGGGAATCCCAGTTATTTGCAATTTCTAGAGACTTTGAGGTTTCGAGGTCAGGGTTAAGACGTCCAGAAAGCATCACCGAAAACCCCAAAACTTCTGAAGTTGCATTAGAGAGAATAACAAGCTCTGAGTGTGCCTCGGGCCATGCACCAGCACCCGGCTGGGGCTGGGGCCATCAGCTGGATGAATTATCCCATTCTCCCTCCCTATGAGACCTCTTTGTACCCATTTTGGAAACTTGTGGGAACAGCTGAGGTTTGGGGTGGGACACGGGGCCACACCAGCCCCTGACCTACTTGGAAATGGCATTTTTGAGTTCCTGTGGGCCTTCTGGGTTTGCACACATCAGCAGAGATGACATTTTCTCCTCTTTAAGGAGAGGGGCGGGAGCCCTCGCGAAGAATTCACATCTGTTTTGGAAACAAGTCAGCGCAGGAAAAGTGCCCACACGGAGCAGAAATGTGCTTTTGATTGTGCTGCACTCTCCAGAAAGGAGGGCTCGCATTTTAAACTCTATTAGACAGAATAATAACAGCTCACAGCTCGTCTGCCTTTCATCTGGCCCTGCTTCCCCAGCGCTGCAGCCTCTCACTCCCACGGACATCCAACCACCTCTGCCGCACCTTGGGCATTGGGATCAGCAGCATCCACCCAAAAACCCCTTTGAGGATGCAGGGAGGATGGATTTCGGGATCCCAAAGGTTTCTATTCCCTGCACACCTCAAGTCTGACATCCAGGGAACAGTAAAATGTACAAAGGGAGGAGATGGAGAGGGAACGTTTCCAAGGGCCTGGAGTGACAGGACAACAGGAACGGTTTCCCACTGCCAGAGGGCAGGGTTAGGTGGGATATTGGGAAGGAATTCCTCCCTGTGAGGGTGGTGAGGCCCTGGCATACGGTGCCCAGAGAAGCTGTGGCTGCCCCTGGATCCCTGGAATTGTCCAAGCCTGGGTTGGATCAACCTGGGATGGTGGAAGATATCCCTGCCCATGGAGGAGTGGAACTGGATGAGCTTTAAGGTCCCTCCAACCCAAACCATTCCAGGATTCTCTGATTCTCTGAAGGGCTGCGGGGAGGTCCTGTATTATTCCTGGTGCAGGGATGGA
>VZTF01000902.1:0-18791 GCA_013397755.1 Cnemophilus loriae | reverse complement strand
TCTGTTTTGATTGCCTGGATTTTATTTGGTTTGGTTGTTGCTTGGTTTTCCTTGGTGTGCCTTAACTGTCTTGTAAGTAGTAGAGTGAATCTTGCCAATGAACTTTGTCGTGCTGTCGCTTAATATTAAATCTGGCTTTTTCTGATACCCTTGCTGATGATTTTTTAAGCAATCTCAAACACTTGTTCATAACAATTATCTACAGAGCAAGGCTTTTATATGTTTGAAAAATAAAAGAAGGATAAGAACACCAACTAGTAAGAAATGTAATTTTTTTTTTTAAATGTAGCCTTACTATTCCAAGTACCAGTCTAATCACAACAGGTCAATAAAGTGTTTGGAGTAGTTAATGATGACAAATGTGATGCCATACAAACACAGTAACTGAAGATTACTGCAAACAAACAATTTTTTCCACTTAAATGATGTTTTCAAATCAGTCCTATGCTTGTTCTTGACTTCACATTGAATAGCGGAAAGCACAAGAAAGAAAGAAACCAGATACTTTCCTCAATTAAAGAAGTTCCCTGAAAGCCATACCTTTTATACATTATCAACAGTTATCAGAGGGTATAAGGCTAGGTGAAAAACATATTAAGCTTTAAACAAATCAGCAAGTCCAAAACAGACTCCCAGATTTGAGGTCTTATGTGGCTTAAGCTTAACGAAGCTAAAAGACATTTTACATTGTAAATATGTCAAGTTGTCGTGGTTTAGGAATGGTACTCCCCAAGTTAGTGCTCCCACTGAGACTCTCCAAACCAAGCTGCCACTTGCTCCCTCCCCTGCGGGTGGCTGAAGAGGAGAATTGGAGGCACAAAAGGTAAAGAGCACAGGCTGAGATAAGAATAATTTACTGGAAACAGCAATGAGATAAAAAAATGAACAGTAACAACTGCAACAATACTAACAAAAGTATACAAAAGAGACAGAGTGATTCACATGCAAAATGCTTACTACAGAGCCTGACCTGACCTGACCGCAGCCACACCGCCCGGACTAGAAGAGACTCCCTTCCCCCAACCCTCGGCAATGACATGAGATGGTATGGAATAACCTCAGGGTCCTGGCCATGGCCCTCCTGGCTACTGCAAAAATGAATCCTGTCCTGGCTGGAACCAAGACACAAGTGCAACCTACCTTACCAATATCAGGCTCCACCTGATACAAACATCTAGATTTCAAAACTGTTCAATTATTTACAAGTTATACGATCAGGAGTATTGATGATTAACCTGATGACAATTCTATAAATTACAATATCTTCTGCTCATGTTTGGAAACATACGTACCTATGTCAAAGTATGGTATCTCAGTGTAGAGAGCATACATTTTTCTGCCATATGGCCTATCCACAACTACATCATTTAGTAGTTAATTTCATGAAGAGTAGCTTAAACAATTTGTACACTGAGCAGCAGAGTTAAGACTATTTAGGATAAAGACAGAGATGCATGCTGCAGTTAAGAAGAAAAAAGGTAGTTTAAGTTACAAAAAACAAGTAATCTATCATTTACATGCACATCAGCCATCACCACTGTTTCCATTTTGGTTGTTTTTCCTCGACACTACCCCTCCCTATACACATTGTATGAAATTCTGTACATGCAAGTTTTATGTCTAGCTAACTTTTCTTCATTACTTGTTTTTATCTGCTTCTTCCTGATAGCAACAGTAATAGCTGGGATCACAAAAAGACCAGTACCATCCTACTTAAAAATAAATAACGTTAGGAAAAATTTCCCTATTGCACCAATTAGTCTTTATAGGATGAAATTGTACGAACTTTCTTAAGATATATATATATATATATAGTTTACATTGTATACTGCACAGTCACAGTTAAGTAAGCATGACTAAAAGGCCTCAGCTCATTGCAAGGAGGATGACAGCCCCCACTGTCAAGAATAAAGGGTAGCTCCTGGACTACCCAGATCATGACAGCAATCCCAGCCCCTCTGACACCTCTATGAAACCCTCCCCTTATCTGGCATCAGAGATAAGTAACTGTAGTAGACCACCTCCAGGGATTTCTAGATCAAGAAAGAAGCAAGTGGATGATGATGCCATTTAATTAGAGTTGCTTTACAAAACAGTAGAATGTTAAGTAGTGATTGGTCAAATTGTAATCGTAATGTACCTAAACACTTGAAAGGTATAAGAACTCTGTGTAAAATGGCATTCAGGGTGCCCCAATCTGAATGGGACACCTCATGCGCATGAATAATTACTCTTGTAATTCTATACTTTCCATGCTAGCCTCTCTCCTCAGTCTGCACAAGCCAGTTGTGAAATTTTCTTAACAATAAATGCAGCAGATAGCAGAGACGAGAACTTCCACTCCCATTCAGAAGCAGTTATCATCCACTGCTATGACAGACACACAGAGAAGTCACATGCAGATCCTTCTAGAAGTTGGATCTTAGAGAAAGAGGAATCTCTTTTATAATTTATATCAGGTTATATATAACAGACATCCACATCAGTTTGAAAGACCATTCTGGATGCCATTTCAGGAGGAAAATGCCATCTGTTGAGGATGATCTCATCATTACTCAACAGAAAACAACTGTAAAACTGTGTGAAAATGCAAAATGTAAGCAGTTCCTTCCCCATATAGGTTCCACATAATTACTTTGAAGTTCATTAGCAGTTTTCTCCTTTTTCCCTAGAGCTAGCAAAACTCTCTTCAGAGACTAATGTTCCTATTGAGGTTTCCCCTTTTACACTGCTATAAGAGAGCTCTTCTGTAAATATAGTAGAGACATCTCCTGACAGAAAATCATAAGAGGAAACAATTTCAAATACAAGTAAACACTTCACTTGCATAAACCTACAATGAGGCATTACTGACCAACTTGGCATACAAAATAAATCGTCACGGAAAAAGGGGGCAGACAGTCCTTCCATTTTCCTTCATTGAGAACTAGCTGCAATAATCTTCTCATGGAAATGAAAGTAACCCTGCCAGCAACTGTGAAGTCAGAGTTCAGCATTTCCATGACTTTTACATAACAGGAAACAGATTACAGAAACTCTGTTTTACTAAACTACTTAAAAGATTTTAGAAAATTTTAAGAATAAGTTTGTGTTGCATATAAAAGATGATTCTGACTTTAAAACTTATATTTGGTAAAATAGCCAGAAATTTCCAGGCAATCTGTAGCAGTATTTATTCCCCATGTTTCTAATTTAATTGTATAAGTGGAAGCTCAGTGTACTTGAGACCAAAACCATTCAATGTTAACATCTTCTAGTGTAAAAAGCTAATACTCTCTATTATAGCACCCTCTTTTTACCCAATGTGAACAAGTGTTTCTCAACTATTAAGGTGATTCTATAAGTCCCATGAGTGGTTAGATACATATTACTTATCGAGCTAGTGTGAGAAGCAAGAAGAGGACAGCTGCAAATACTGATTGCACAGAAAAAACAGAGTAGATAAAACAATAAAAGGAACATGCAGTTCTCAAATACATTTTTATTTTCATGAAATCACAGAATGGTTTGAGTTGAAAGGGACCTTGAAGATCATCTAGTTTCAACTCCTTGCCATGGGCAGGGACACCTTCCACTAGACCAGGTTGCTCAGAGCCCCATCCAACCTGGCTTTGAACACCTGCAGGGATGGAGCATCCGCAGCTTCTCTGGGCAACCTGTGCCAGTGCCTCACCACACTCACAGTAAAGGATTTCTTCCTAATAGCTAATCTAACCCTGCCCCTCTGTCAGTGTGAAGCTATTCCCCCTTGTTCTGTCACTCCAGGCCTTTGTGAAAAGTCCCTCTCCAGCTCTCTTGGAGCCCCTTTAGGCACTGAAAGGTGCTCTAAGGTCTCCCCAGAACCGTTTCTTCTCCAGGCTGAACAGCCCCAACTCTCAGCCTGTGTCCATAACAGAGGTGCTCCAGCTCTCTGATCAGGTTTGTGGCCCTTGGTCTTTGGTCAAACTGCAAAAGCTTGATGAGAGAAGTTCAGACAGTTCAGCAAGTAAAGAAACATTTGACAATAAGTGAATTACCATAATTTCAACCTATGCTTTTATAATGTGCATTAGCAGTGGTTAAACATTCACAATCATCTTTATTCAACCCTTTAAACATGACCATATAAGCACATGACACTGAATAAATCAGACTGAGAAAAAACTATACTTTTGATTATAAATAATTTAAGTCATAACCTGCTTAATCCTCTTTTTAAAATAGCCTACCAAGCCCACAACTTATTCTCCAGGAAACAGGCAGACAAATATTCCAACTGCAACATTTGGAAGTGGCAATCAACTACAAAAAGTTTAGGTTCCTAATTTACTTCAAATTGTCATAAAATGAAAACTGGATCATCTCCAAATTAAGTTTCCAAACCCTAGTTAAACCTTACAACTGCCTACAGCAAACATGATATATCAATGAAATATGACCAAAAAACCCATCCCCTCTTGTTAGATAAACTCTAAATAGGAAAAGCCTAGAAAAGAATGAATGTGGGAAATAGTTACTTGCTTCAATTTCTGGGGTGAGAATTGAAAAATTTGTATCCTTTGACTCTTGTTTTGGTCAGCTCCAGAGAAGCTGTTCTACAGCTAGATTTACACTTAAAAGTACTACCCATACTATTCTGTCAGCAGAATGAAAAAAAACCCACACACCCCTGGCCAACAGATCATGCATGCAAGAATACTAATACAGATAAGTGATAATGGCATAGAAGTCCTTTTGGCAGAAAAAGTTTGTCCGTATTAAGAAAATTCTAGAGTTGTTCCAGAGTTGCACCAATATGCACAACTCCCTCATATAAGTGAAATAAAGTATTTGTTGCAACTAGGTACAACTTTCCAACAACTACAAGATTTGATTTATGCTGCTTAAAAGATATTCTATTTAATTATTTACAAATTTTAGTGCAACAGATCAACAGAAATTGGGTGTACGTTCCTGTGATTCTAAAATGAAAGTTTCAAATATCAACCAAAACCAATCTTCTCTTTACCCACAAACATAAAAAGACATATACTAGTCATTATTGTTTGTTCATTTGTATTGTCAACTTCTTTTCATTCATCTAACTCCAGGTAAATTTAAACTCATTTTAGATGCTCTGATAAATACCACTGTCATTTTGTTTAAAACTGTTGCTGCTTGCTGCAGTTTCAAATAAGTAACACGTGTTTCATACATTCCACCTAGGCAATTACTTAATTGACCCCGCATACATGAAAATATTCTTCTGATTAATATTATAGTGTTATATTTTTGAAAGCTAGCCAACAGCAATTTTCAATGACCAAGTGTCTGAAAGAGCTACATAAAATTGAGAACATCAAAAACTTAAAAAAAATAGTCACCTGATGTTTATACTGGCAACATATCTTCAGTTCTGAAAGTTTTGAGGAGTTTGAACATAAAAGCAACCTGGCAATTTCAATTTTCTTCTTCCAGCTTCAATAATTTAAATAATCTCCAGAGAAATTCTATGCATATAAAGAACAGATATTTTATCTATATCTAGATAATTAAAAATATTTCTTCTGAACAAAAAGATGAAAAGTTGCCAACTCACGCTAGATACACGCACAAAGGGAAGAGACTGAGCAAATATTGCACAACAGCTCTCTTGAAACAGAGCATCCAACTGTATGCCAAGCAGAAGAGTACCACTGTGTAAACATGTGAATGGAACTCCAGGTAGAAACATGACAAGTTTCATTATCACTCATATCACATAAGTGCATATGAGAATGTGTCTTATTAGAGTGAGTGTCTTCACAATAAATAACCCTGAACACAGCCACATGTTACAAAAGAATTTGAAAAGAAAGGAATCTTCCTCACAACCATTTCTCAAAAATCTACAGGTAACACCAGCAATTAAAAAGATAAAATAAAAAGAATTCATCAAAACCAATTTAAACACATATTTTTATATCCCAGAATTTTCAGACTTACCATGTACAGCATTACAGAGAGACCAATCTCAGCTATATATAGAACTTACAAAAACTAAAACAATTATACTGACTGGCTTAGAAGTGGTTTATTTGGGTTGACCTGAAGCATTTTAATAGACTCACAATTAACAAGTGTGCCTACACCAGTCAGTTTAAAAAAAAATTAAAAAAACAAATTTATGTTAAAGCTTATGCAACATTTCCCAAGTAGTGCTAAGAAAACAGTAAGTCAAAGATAATGAATACTGTACCAGTATGAGTGTACTCAAAATGACAAAACCTAGCTATGTATAATGGAAATTACTTACAAGAACACTTACTTTAATTTTTCAAACCAACTACAGTCACAACGAAAACAAGTTTCATTTCATGCAAGGATCAATAATCCAAATCCAGATTTTAAGTTTTTCCTCCATGTATAACTATCCAATTAAAAATATAAATATTTGCACAGAAATTACTGACAAATTATGTTTCTAAAAACAGACTGGAAAGTGTAGTTTCTCTAGCTGTATGCTGTTTAGACTGTACCTTCTGTCATGCAGACAGAACTGAGTCGTCAGTACAGAAGTATAAACTTCCGAGACGCAGTTTTGCTTTGACATGAAAGAACTGGGTAAGTTGTTACGGTTAATGCCGTTCCCCCAAACAACTGCATTGTATGGGAGACAACGAAGAGAGATCAGACTGCAGACCCCATCTACGCACCAGTGGCTGCAAGTGTTAAGACTCCCTAGCGAATGCCGTCCCGCTCGTATCTGCACATCCCTTGGACGAGCAAACCCTCTCCCCCATCGTTTCTCCCTAATGGGCCCCTGAGCACTGCGCGAGGCAGGGCGCTTCCCCCACGGCCCAGCCTGGCCGAGGAGAGGCTAGGCGCAGCAGGCGAAGGAGGCAGAGAGGGCCGCGGAGAGAACAGCAACCCCCATCCCTCCACCGCACTCCCCGCGGCAAGGCCCAGGCCCAGTCCCCAAGGTGGCGTAAGAGTCGAGGTTGCTCCTGCGAAAAGTACGCCGGCTGCTCTGCACTGCGCTGCATTGCAGCGTGCCCTCCCTATCCGATTCGCGACACGGAGGAACCGGCCCGCAGCACTTCCCTACCCAGAAGCTCTCCACGAAGTACGCCATCATCACGCTGCGGCCACGGCCCTGAGCGAGCCCAGCCTCAGACGCCGAGACGTAACAGAGAAACAAGCGCCGCCACGGCGCACCACCCTTCCCGTTACGCTAGAACCGCCTTCTTCCACACAGCTTCGCGACCTCCAGTCCCGCGCATGTGCTCAGCTGCCGTCAGGCGCCGTGGCTCCTGCGCAGGCGTGTCGCATTCCCCAGGGTGGAGGAACGGCTACCGCACATCCAGAGTATTGGCCCCACTGCAGTTTAGAAGTGGTATCTCAGAAGTGAAGAAACTCTGATCTCTATGGAAGTATGAATATACTTGCATAAGGCACACAGAAATCTTGAGTAAAAATCCCTCTAAAATGTTATAGGTGANCTGGCTGTCATCCGGTAATACATTCTTTTCTGCGTATGCAAGCAAGATTTGATTAACAAACAATATATATCTATCACATAAAATATTCAGTTACCACTAAGGAGTGACTATACTGAAGGCTAGAATGCATATGAATTATTTGACACCCAGGAGAATAGATTCATGCTGTTTAAAGTGGCTTCATAACCAAGCATCTTTCCATCGACATATTGTTGGGAAAATCTTTAATTGTAACAAATAGTGTTTAAGTCTTGTGAATTCCTTTAGCTTTAACCGACAGTGCTTAGTCCTGTATTAATGTGTGCAAGTGGTTCTCTTAGCCCTAAAGACTGTGGGCCTGAGCAACACTGATAAGAAGGTACATCTTGCCCAGACCACATCACTGGGATGCATTCAAAGAAAAGAAACATTTTTGGAGGCCTGTGACTGAAAAAGGATAATTTGAGGAATGAGATGTTCCCCAAATGACCAACAGAGACCCTCAAAAAACCCCTACTCTAATGTAAATAAGCTCTGAGAAGTGATTTAAATATGCAAATGAATTCACGAGAATGTTTAGCATATATGTATGAGTTTCAGAAAATGTAATGAATATGTATTAGTTGCATAGATATAAACTAGTCTGTTAGATAGCTGTGGTATGTGTGATAGGAGGAGATATCCCCTGCATGTCTGGTGCCAAAATAAAGTAATGCCGCTTTCTAATACTGAAATTAGTGTTAGAGAGTTTTATTCCCGACTTTCAGTTACAATATGATAAGATCTTTCAAGGCATTTGATGACTACTAGGCACTTTATTAACAAAGTGTAGCTTACCCTCTCCAGTACCTACTCTTACAGTATTTTACAGTTTCAGTGACAGGCTCTTAAAAACTATACACTTCATCTAAAGTCAAAGAGTCTGAAGAAACTGTTTACTTCAAACCTTTATCTGCTTCAATGATAGTTCAGTTTTCCAGACTCTTCTTTTGCTCGATGTAGATTATTAGCCAATTTGGATCATATTGATTGCTGGAATACAGATCCACTGAATTGCTGTCTGCAGCCAGTCTGTACCTGGACTGCTGCTTTTCAGTAAGAATATCTTTAGATATTCTTCATAAGAGAGTCAGCACTACTGGTCTCTTTCTGGGATCCCAAAGAGTTCCTTATTCTACCTTAAGAAGATAATTCATTGTTCAAGACAGCAGTAGTTTTTCATTATTGACTAAAAATAGAGGTCCAGATCTAAGTAATGACGTAAGGGGCTGCAGCTCACAGTCCTAGGCACACCAGTGGTTAAGTGCTTTATCAAAATTTTATTTATGATTTTGTCAGCACAAAGCTTTATCCAAGATTTTTAAAAAAGTAAGAAGCTCATATTCTATGTTGGGTCCCCCTCAAGGGAAATTCTATCAGTTCTGGTTTGAGAATCTCCTCTATCCCCCCATCTTAACACTGATGTCCTTTGCCCTTTGTGCTGTAAGGCGTATAGCAGAACATTAAAGTCATCCCGAAGAATCTGATGAATCCACAACTTATGTCAAATTTATGTTGCTTAAAAACTTCCATGAAAGTCAAATGGTTAGGAAAAATGGAGTTCAAAAGTTTACAGAACTATACAAGTTCATCAGGCAAAAAAATATTACTTAGGGTAAACTTAAGACAGCCAAATCAGTATTATTGATATGTCAGCATGACTCATTCTACATTATGAAATTTCAACTATCTTTACTAAAGATACGTTCATGAAAGATGAACACATCATTCTTAATTGGTATGACAATCACTGGTAACTGGCTATACCTTTAGCACACCACTTCCTGTAGCTCCATGGTAACTTTAGGAGTTCCTTTCTTTCTAGCAACATTCTCCCAAAGTTTCGGTATATGCAAAGTTTGCTAAGTTGCCAATGCCAAGACAGAAAAAACTTCTGGACTCCTTTCATAGTTAAAACTTCTTTAAAAGTCTCAACACTGTTAGATCTGGATGTCTCTCTTTTGATAAAAGGAGTAAGCATGTGGATTTAAAACAATAACAACATGCTATAGGACTACATTTTTTAAAAAGTGTGTTGCTTGACATAAGTAAGCAGCCTGCATTATAATTATCTTAGCCTTATGGAAAACATGACTATAGTACTTTTTACAGTCTGTGTCGCTATCTGTGAAGATATACACCGGGGCAAACAATGAGACAAAAGCTGCATGATCAGAGCTGAAGCTTTGGGATTGTTTTCCCAAATACCTTTCACATGGACAGATACTATGCTATGAAGGAAGGAGAGTCAGGTTCACTTCTACATTTCAGAGAGAAGTCCACATCTTCCACATTTTCAAAGGTATATAGCAATCCTTTATCTACTGCTACATCAAGATGTGCAGCAACTACTCCAGTGCTGCAACAATCTACCATCACAGGTATCAAACCCATTCTCGGGTTTTCAACAACAGATTTCCACACAAATCAGAATGAAATGCAAAATCTTAGACTTGAACTTTAAGACATCCTGCAGCATATATACAGTTACCTAGAAAACTACTTTGATAAAGGATGAAGATCAGGGTCAATAGTTATATTCTTAAGTCACACTGGAATTACCCACAAAAAATTAATTTCTTCAGGAGCAAACTTTCTCTTGAACTCCATATACAATCATAGAATCAAAGAATATCCTGAGTTGGAAGGGACCCATCAGGATCATCAAGTCCAACTCCTGGCCCTGCACAGGACACTGCAAGAATCACACCATGTGCCTGAGAGCATTGTCCAAACACTTCTTGAACTCTGGCAGGCTTGGTGCTGTGACCACTTCCCTGGGGAGCCTGTTCCAGTGCCTGACCACTCTCTGGGTGAAGAACCTTTTCCAAATATCCAACCTAAACCTCCTGTGACATAGCTTCAGGCCATTCTCACTAGAGAGAAGAGATCAGTGCCTGCCCCTCCTCTTCCCCTCATGAGGAAGTTGTAGACTGCAATGAGGTCTACCCTCAGTCTCCTCCAGGCTGAACAAAGTGACCTCAGCTGCTTCTCATAAGGCTCCCCCTCTAGACCCTTTACCATCTTTGTTGCCCTCCTTTGGACGCTCTCTAATAGCTTTATATCTTTCTTATATTGTGGTGCCAAACCTGCACACAGCACTCGAGGTGAGGCTGCCCCAGTGCAGAGCAGAGTGGGACAATCCCCTCCCTTGCCTGGCTGGTGATGCTGTGCCTGATGCACCCCAGGACATGGTTGGCCCTCCTGTCTGCCAGGGCACTGCTGACTCATCCAACTTTCCATCAACCAGGACCCCCAGGTCCCTTTCCACGGTGCTGCTTTCCAGTATCTCATTCCCCAGTCTGTATATCCAGGATTGCCCCATCCCAGGTGCAGAATCTGGCACTTTTCTTTGTTAAACTCCATATGGTTGGTGATTGCCCAGCCCTCTCATTTAATAATGAGTTCTGCCAGCAACTAAGGGCTGCTCTTAAATTTTACCTTCCTGTATTCTGTATGCTGGTCTTGTCATCTGTCTCTAAAGTAGCACATACTGAAAAATTCTTACTAAGGACAATCCTATTATGCACACTATTCCTTTGGAGACTGGGCTGGTTAAGAAAGTCCTAGATTACTGATTGCCTTACTTTAAGTGCTGCTGGATATAAAAAGAGTGATATAATATAAATATATATAATATAGAAAGAGAGAGAGCAACTTTTTACATAGGCAGATAGTGAAAAGACAAGGGGGAATGGTTTTAAACTAAAAGGAGAGATTTAGATTAGACATTAAGAAGAAATTAATTACTTGGAGGGTAGTGTGCCACTGGAACAGGTTGTCCAGAGAAGATGTGGATGCCCCATCCCTGGAAGTGTTCAAGGCCAGGTTGGACGAGGCTTGGAGCCACCTGGTCTAGTAAAAGGTGTCCCTGCCCATGGTGGGGGGGTTGGAACTAGATGATCTCTAAGGTCCCTTCTAACACAAGTCATTCTGATTCTATGATAACATTCTTTTCATTTATTTAAGATGCTAGTACTTACTCTACTCATCTTGTTTGTATATAGAAGTAGTAATTAACCTCAGACTCAGGCCTGAGTCAATAGTCAGATGTTTTGTTCAAGTTCCCCCTTGACAGCAGCATGCTCTAAAACAAGTACCCCACAACAGAATGGGACTGGGGAGGGCTATTTGAATGAAGACGAAACCAAAACTACACCCTGCCTTCCCATTCACTGGTTTACTCATGTTTTATAGCCAACAGGAACTGATCTCTTTTCTAATCAACTCGGTCTCTATACACCTACTGTGCCGTCAACAGCTATTCCATGGTCTTCTTTCTGGAGGCAGAAATCAAAGTCCTTATTTAAGCAGACTTTCAGCCAAATATGCAGCAATTAATTTCTACTATACATTTTATTATGAATTTACTTAGTAGTTACATCATGATAATGTATTTTATTGAATTTGTTACAATACAGAAGGTCCCCGTGCTAGACTTGTAGTTGTCTAGATTGTTTATATGTTATTGACCAACTGTAAATTTTGGAAGCAAACATAAAACAATCAAATCGACATGGGTAAATTTTGTACAGGGAGCTACTACTGTTAGTTTCATAGTTTCATTTTAGAGACTCCTGTATCAGGAAGTTATATAAGTTTAAGAATAGACCTTTAAACAGTTTGCCTTATCACCCCATAAAAGCTAGATAAAATTAGACTAAGACCATTGCAAGATTTGGTTCAAGGTCTTGAATAATTTTTATTTAGTTTTAGCTTATTCCAATTTTTACTCAATTATTGATAAACACAAGTAGTGAGAATGACACCACAAGGCCCCATTGAGAAGTGAGAACAATATCACACCATACATCTACTAAATAAGTGAGCAGCAGAGGAGGATGGCACCATAAATTTACCAAACAAAGAGATAATGGAGGAACAAACTATTGATAGCAGGAACAAACTATAAATAAGACCAAACAAGTCTTTGTCTTGAACTTTTGTGCTAACTTTAGTCAGATAACCAGCATAGCAAAATTCACATCTATAGAAGCCCCTTACTCACATAAGCTCCTTCCCGATAGAGCATGTGTGATAAAATAAATGGGTACTGTGTCTTTAAGTGAAAGTGAAAAAGTATTTAGCCAATGAATGTAGTTTTAGATTGTTGCATATACTGGAGGTTATGATCTTTCAATGTTTGAAGTGTATGAAAGCGGGTAGCTAGCATACTGAAGGTGTGCCACCTTTGTGGATTCATCACCCAGCATCCATCTCTGTGAAGACATGAATTAAACAAATACCTCAACTACGTGTGGATTGGCTTCTTGCACACTGGGTAGAATCTATATTTGGGATAACATCCTCATTTGGTCAGATTTCGCTAGCTAGCATCAGCTGTTTCAAACAAAAATATAGGCAATGTAACATTTCTCAGTAGTAGAGCAGTTACCAGTATCACCCCATGAACATTAATTTCAGTTCAGGTAAACCTCCTGTGTCTACATTTATTGGCCCCCAAGCAGCATAAAACATCTAAACTGAACTGACCTTAACTTATCCAAAGATCATTTTCATTCACAAAAAATTAAAATCCTCCTTATTCAAGAGACTCCAGAACTTACATGTGTGAACCAGAAGAGTACCCTACTAAGTCAGACAAAACACAAGCTGAACATGACATTTTGATCTTTCATTAAAAATTGGAATGCAACATATATATTTTAACAACTTTATTAACATAGTCAAGCAGTGATTAGCATCCACATCTATTATGTCACATCATACAAATGTAGATACAAAATTACTACAGTACAATATATATTCTCTGCATGATTCAAAATATTTGGTGGCCCCAAAAACTCTAAAATTCAGCAGCTTATAAAAAATTAAAACAATATTCTATTTAAAATGAAGTTCTGTTAGCAAATAGGCAGACTTCAAGAAATATCACTCAATTTAGTACAGTTTGAAAGGTTGCAGGAGGATATGTTTGAAGGATACATTCCAACATTGTGGTAGATACAGAAACATCAGTTTTAAAGCTTTCAAGCAAAACTCATACAACCTAAGTTGTCAGCAGAAAGATCAGCCATCTTTAATTTTAAATTATTTTCTATACTGCATCCAATTGAAAATTTTAGAAGTGCTCAGTATTAGTAAGTCAGCCATACATAACTACCTATTTCTTCCCATGAAAAAAGAAAGTATTACACTGAAGATTTCAACAGCCAAAGCAACCTGCTTCTACCCATCTTTTTTTTCTAATAATTTTCCCACAAAGATCACCTAGGCCTTCTCAGTTTTGTTGTTCATCCAAAGTAGGGAATTAGATACCTTAGGTGAAAGTAGCACAATAGAACCAGCTTATAGAAAAGCGATATACTATAAGCACTGAATTCTTTGAGATGCGGACTTGACGTACTTAAAAAGTATACTGTAACACCAGACAGGGATCCACCTTTTATAGAGACATTTTAACTGCCCTCACAAATACATTCAAGTAAGTATCCTTATTATTTTAGGAGAATATACTCTACAAGGCAAGCAACAAGAGTACTCACCTCAGAGTTTTCCATTTAAACTAATTATCTAAAACTGGCTTGCTCCAACCACTACATGCAAAGAGCAAGCATCAGTGTCAAAAAAAAGTAGATTGATGGTGCAAGTCATTCTGGTGAATTCATAGGTGAGTGAAATACACAGCTACTGATCAAGCTTTATTTACTCAAGATGAGGTTACTGGAAATACGTAATATATCACAAATACGTATGCAAACCACATCAGCATCTACCTGAAGTAACTGCAGGATGTTTTGCAATTTACAGCAGTCATTTCACTGTAGAGCTTAACCTTTATCTAAGATAAAAAGTTACTCTTTAGACCCTATGTAGAAGCTTTACGCATTTATGCTCATAAAAGAGAGAGCATCAAAGCAATTAGTGTTTATTTGCAACTTCTTTCCTTGACAAATCTGAAAGAAAAGATTTCTAATGCAATGTTACATTTAAAGCATTTTTCAAGAAATATTTCAATTGTTTGAATATGGATGCATTCTCCTCAAGGGAAGAATGTTTTTGCACCTTTATCTGTTAATACATTCAATATGAATAAAATAGGTAAAGCAAAAGTCATTATTGTCCAACAGTAGAAGGTTAATTTAGAGTAAGACAGAGGAGCTCCCTAATATGAAATACATAAACTGATATAATTAAGACACATTTTTATAAGCATGTGTTCTGAACAAAAAGGGTACAAGAGTATTCACCTGAGATAAAGCTAGTATTTGAATATTTCTAAGTAGCAATGAGTTTCACTTGAGTAAAACTACTTGAAGCTTTAAAATATACATTTTACTATTATACAATATATGCAATATAAGTAATTAAAATTGATGCTTACATAAAAGTCCTTAAAAAAACCCCACCAAATCCACAGTGTATAAGTAATTCTAGTTACAAAACTTATGCTGCTTCATAACTTTTAAAAATTATAATTATTATAAATTTTAAACTCATTCTTCCAAAACTGATCTTTTGAGTACAAGCTTTAAGAAGCAATAAACTAAAGCATAAGAATTAGCTCACTACAATTTAAATATATACATATTCACCAATTTAGAAAATAATCAAGCTTTGGAAAAAAATTATAAAATTGCTTATATTTTCTTGCCCTGCTTAGAATAATGAACTATTCTAATCAGTTTTTCCTAAATGAAAAGAGTTGTTTCCTGGATGTATAAAGAAAAAAATTTAGTATTGAACGTATAATTTAACAGCAATTTAGAACTGCCAAAAAGATGCATTTTATAAGGATTTTAAATATCCTTTCTGTTATCAACTTAGGTTGATCAGCAGCTTTTCTTCACTCTGAATCCTTCAAAAAGGGAAACTTAAAACAGGAAAAAGACACATAAAAAACAGTAAACACTGACCTCCTGAGGCTCCTACAACAAAAGTATTCAAGTAGGAAATCTACACCATTACTTAGCAGCGGCTATTTTTGTAGCTTAGCAGACTAACAGCACTTTATTCAGTGCGTAAGGAGCAAATGAAGCCGTACTTTTAGCATGCCAAGAGGCAGAAACACTGGAATGTAACAAACTCACAGTTCTACCAATATAAACATTCAGTCAACATTCAAGAACTGTCAAGCCTACACTACAAGAATTCAAATGCTTTTTATTTATCCCATGATGCAATAATTGAATTATAACTGTTAATGATGATTCAGAACTTTTCTTGCCTCAGATTAGACCCTAAATGGCTTCTGTAAATCTCTGCACTATATTATGCATTAGGAATATAGTTTATTTGCTTTAAAATATATCACAAGGGAACTTACTGATACAACAGACTATTTTGTCAGTACTGTTTATTTCTGCCTTAATTATTTTCTTTGCTGTTATACCAGATCAGTTCATATCTGTATGAATACCTATTAAAATACTATGTACAAAAGTGGTATCCTAAGGTAATGTGAGGTGAAATGGGTTTATTTGGTTAAAGGGGCTTTCTGAAATTTAAACAGTTTAGTTAAACACAGATTCTAGCTGTAATGCTACAGTATTATTTAGGTAGGTTTTCTAGTCTACAATTTCTTTTAATGTCATTTCTCTGAAACTCTTCCCTAATGTTCAAATGCACTCAAAATTATAGCCAATTTGGGTCTAAAATAATATCCTACTGGTTTGTTTTCTTCTTCCAAAATTGATTTCAAAGTGTTTTTAGTGACTAAAACTCTTATGAATTTTCTTCAGTGCTATTAGTTAAGAAAGAATTTTGTATTTGTTACCAAAGCAATGTAATCTGAAAGGAAGTTATCACATGCAAATTTGACCAAATTGAATAAATACTATGTACTAGCATTAGTGAATGTACTTCATACAGTACATGTTCAAACTATTCTTCAGGCATAATCTATTCATATTTGCAAAGCCACAAAAACCAAAAAAGGATGGGGTGGAGAGCGGGACACATTTAAAATGTGCATGTAAATACCCTCCCCCCCAAACTCTTAAAACAGCATAACAGCATTTATAAGTCCACAGTCATACAGCTCAAACTTCAGTGCAATGGCTAAATCATTTAACACTCAAAAAACAGAACCATGCAAAGAGCAGCAAGTTCTTAAAAAAATACCACACAACAACTGCAAACAAACAAAACACCCCCCCCCAAACAAACCACAAAACACAAAAAAAAACCCCAAAACCCAAACTGTTACCCAATATCCAATTTTGCAATGCAAAGGTGAGAAAAGAAATCTATAAAAAGGCTGTTATGGCTTAGTTTTGTTTTGCAGGTTAATTATGCAGCACTTGAAAAATGGAAAGGTGCGGTTTCACCTCTGACCAGCACAGTTAAATCTCTCCATTTTCCTTTAACATCATGGGATACTCTTTAGGCAATCTAAATAGAGACTTGCCATTTTCAGATAAACACAAGATCAAGTTTACCAGTTAGGATTTCACATTCACAGTACATAAGAAAATACACATTGATAGAAAAGTAAAGGCTTAACTTAACAAAGATTTATTCACAGGAATACATGTAAGTAGAGAAAAAAGAAAAAAAAATCAACAGAAAAGCTAAACAAATGAAATGAAGAGGATCCAAACCAACTTTCACTCTTTAGCTTTAAACTTGCACCCTTGTGCATTTAATTATATCACAAAGGGCCACCAACATGTGCCAATACATTGTAGATACCCTGCATTACATCCACTAACTTAAGCATCTCTAAGATCATGCTGTGAACAAAAATTAAACATAAAAGGTAATACATTGAGTGGGAATAAACACAAATATAGCAATTGTCATCAACTTCTACAATTGTCTTTACGTGCGAATTACATTTATGCAGCCTTTAACGGGTCTTACCATGTAACTCATTTTTAGAGATTCTGCTAAAAATCTGCATATAACCATGCAGAAAGCACATCACACTGACAGCACAGAGGCAAATATTTTGCACAGCTATATCAGCTTTCCACATTGTGCAGGTTACACACAATACAATATCAATCTTATTCTTAACAGATCCTAAAAAGGTATTTCAAGGCCTAATTGTTAACTACAGTACTTTATATCTATATTCTTAATAAAAATAAATTCCACTGAATCTTAGAAAGGAATTTTAAATGCAGGGCTATATTGAATTGGTAAACTGCAACATAAGACTGGTGCGACATAGGTAAATGTATACCAATTTCACGCTATGTGATGCAAGCATGCTACTTTCCCACTAATTTAAATTACTTCTGATCACTATGAGCCAGAATGCATGCCTGAACCTTAAACTGCATGTTAAGAATAATGCCTTACTCTAGAAATTAAAGCTAATTAACTACAATAACCAAATGATGCTACTTTGATTTTTTTAAATGCAAAAATTAAGATATGAATCTTTCTTTTGATTTGTCCCTCCCCTTACCCCAAAAATGAAAGGAGTGACTAATTTGGCAGCTTGCAGGTTACTTCATTTTGTCCATCTTAACCTCTATTAATTTTTGACGGGGTTTCTATATTGTACACTGCAAATGCCTGCTCCTAATACTGACACAAGATGTATTTTAGCTGTACTAATTTAATTTGTTGAGTTATTCATTAACATGCAAATTATCTAGGAGTCCCATTAAGCAGGATGAAATAATGTAGAAAATCCTTACTTTAAAAAAACATAAAAGAAAAAAGAAAGCCTTCTACTGTCTGTGACCTCCATCTGTAGGTTTCCTTTATTGTGCGTAAAATAGTTTTCCTCTTTATGTATCCCTATGGTTCAATTATATGGTTCTTATTTTGGTACAATTCCCCACAATAATCCAGAATGTGCTGTTTTGTTAATAGACTTTTTTTCTTCTTCACATCCAGTGCAGAGTTGTAATAGGAGACTATTTCCACCGACAAAGGCTCCAGATGTTAAAACATTTCCCAACATCGACTTAATACAGTGACAGCAACACCTCCCTCCCACCCCTCCCAGTAGGGTTGGGACTGTACTGTATTCCCTACTGGTTTACCCTTCCCCCCAGTAAAGGGTAACATTTTCCCTGGGTGCAGAGGCTCCCTCATAGTCTCGCAGACTGAAGGACCTGTGAAAGGAAAAGATAGAGGTATAGTAAAATCTTATCTTGAACCTTAACTGACAGATCAGTGCATAAACAAACAGCTTTTTGCCTTTTTTAAGTGGTAGGTGCCAACCTTTAATGTAAAAACAAATTTAAGCCTAGATTTTCCCTTTTAAGAAAAGAGCCCATTTGTACCAAATAAATTCATGAAACAACACTATACTTTAAAGCTAGACTGACAATTCCACTATTGTGGCTTGGATTTAAGATAAAAGTGGTCCTATATATTCTAACAAGCTTGTGTGCTGTGTCAGCTGAACCA
>VZTF01000901.1:0-12606 GCA_013397755.1 Cnemophilus loriae | reverse complement strand
TTTTCCATGGCCTTTCCCTAGGCAGAAAGACAAAACAAATTCCAGAGCTCCAAGCCCCAGGGGGTACAAGGCCCCAATGCTATCTTGGTTCTTCCTGGGAACCAATGTTGAGAACAACTCTTCGAGATACATTCTCATGGACAAAACACAGCTAGTGCCGAGGGGGGGACTCCAGAGAAGGGGCTTGACCTGGGGGGAATTGCATCACCACTTGTCCTCCTAATTGGTGCTTTTTTATCAATTATGTTAATTTCCTAAAGCCTATAACAATGTACTCACCCCTGGGGGGGTGAGCTTTTGTGGACATCTTTCCATAACTGCCCCTGAAGGCCTTCAAATAAAGATCTGCTTTTATATTACCTCCTTACTAAAATTATCTCGAGTTTCATTTCCAGGTTGGGAAAAAGGCAACAGGGGTTGTAGCAGCACTGTGATTCCCCCTCCCCCACCTCAAGGCTTTACACTCACCCAAAACTGGGAGACAGAGGATGGCTTCTTTCCTCCTGCATCCAGGATGTCTATAGTCACCTGGGCTCTTTGCAGAGGGGGAGATGGGCTGGATGCACTGGGGCCACCAGGTATGGGGCCAGCAGAGGTTGAGAAAGTAGTTACAGGATGGAGCTAATTTCCTACAGCTGACAAAGCCCAAGAGGGCTGGGGTCTTGAAGGGCAGAGGGGTTCCCTGGTTGCACGAGCCATTTCTGTCCCTACACAGCAGTGACATCCCTCTCCATGCTTTCTGCTGGCTCCCTCATTATAATGTACAGGCTAATGAGGCTGCAAGAGATGAGCTGGTTTGCAGTGCTTTGCATCAGAGCCTGCATGCTTGTCCCATATGGGGACTATTGCACATCCACAGCATACATGTGATATACCACAGACACCCCTCCACAGTGAGGCCATGGCTCAGGGATTCCTTCAGGACCAGGTCTGGGAGAGGTGTTGAAGTGCTTAGATCTCCCCCCAGCCCCTGCAGGGTCCCCCTGGCATGGAGCGCCCCCCCTTCCCTCACCAAGTCAGAGCTGAAACAAGCCTGTGTACTGTGTGTTGGAGCTCTCAGAGCCACACAATCTGCTCCCCCATCATCATCATGTCACACATCAGCCCCAAGCTGAGCCTTGTCACTGCTTCAGTTTCCCCTTCCGCAGCAAGATCCTGTCCCCTGCTCACTCTGAAACTTACTGAGGGACAGGGTTGACACATGAGAACTTGTACTAGTGACTGCCCGCCACGCAAGCCCCAAGCCACTGCAGGGTGCAGCTCCAGGGGACAAGAAGACAGCAAGCACAGACCATGGGGTGTCAAATGCTTTGCTAACCAGGGAGCATGACCCCTCTTTCCCCCTACTCCCCATGCCACTTGCCCAGCACCGAGCATCCACAACCAGGTTGGGGTAGAAACTCCAAGGTTTCCTCCTCCCATAGCATTTACCTGCATCATAAACTTATTTTCTTTCCAGAGCTGCAATGGAGCCTGCTCTTTGATGGTCTTTTTGACAGAGCATGGCAGGCAGTAGGAGTCAGTGTAAGTGCTGACAGAGGTCTTGTGTTTTTGACCAAAGAGGAACATGGTGCAGCAGCCCACTAGAATGGGGGTACTCAGAGTCCTGGAGGGTCCCAGGGTGCCCCACTGGATCAGCAGCTCTGCGTGGAGCTAGAGGTTCCCAGCCCACTCAGGAAGGGGAATGGGGCCCTGGTACCGTTGTTCTGCCAGCCCAGGATGGTGCTTATGCCACTGATGATGTCATAGTGTGAGACCAGGGAGATTTGGCGGCTGTCAGTCTTGTGGCTGCATTCCCAAGAATAGCACCCCCTGGGTCAGGATGCAACAATTGCTGACTGAATCACTCCATGGGCACAGCTGCACCCTCCTGGCTTTGTCCTGGCTCCCGGCTTTCGCCCCTCCTGCAGGCAATTAGCTTAACAATGGTAGGAAACAGTTTCAAGATAATTTTATTTTGGGAGGTGCAGAACCAGCAATTGTTGCTTTTCCAGTCCCTCTCTCCCATATTTCCTTGGAAATCCTGCAGCAACTCAGCTGTGTGCACACAGCACAGCACTGCACCCATGCAGCCAGTGCTCAGGGCACAGCACCAAGCACTGCTGACCCAGCCTGCCGGGGTAGCCAGGGGAATTACTGCCTGTTCTATCTGCCCTTTTAAGTTAAGAAGCTGGATTTGGGTGACCCCGTGTGACTTGTTTGCTCTCCTGTCCTGAGTGCTGTGATGGGCTCTGCAGTTGGAGTGAGCAATCCTAATCTATCTCGTCGCAAAGGCAGCTGGGTTATGCCAGGGAGGGATTTGCATGAACCAGGTTTGCTTTTCTCTGAGACGGGGAGCCAAGCAGAAACCCTGTTCTGGCTTGGCTTGTCACATAGTACCAACTCAGAGCCCTGCTCTGCTTGAGGCTTCGGCCTTCTGAGGCCTCTCAGAAGCCCAACCCCTCTGCTGTCACATTTTTGGGGATGATGGGTGAAGACCCATGTCTATCTTGGCTGGGTGGATGCCAACCCATCCCCCTGAAGGGCTGCTGAGCCCTGCTCTGTTGAGAGGAATGGTGGGGCTGGGCAGCCAGGCAAACATGATTAATGAGCCATTGAAATGAAGAAAACAAGTTGCTTTTGATTTTCACACCCCGCTGGTCTCTGTTGAGCCAGGCTCAGGCTCTCCATCAGTCCTGTCCCCTCCTGGGAGCCAGTGGGAGGCTGGGTGGGAAGGGTGGACACAGGGATGTCAGTGATGCCTCCCCCTCCCCACCCCCATGGCCTCAGAGCCAGCTGGGGAGCATCACTCGGCAGAGGGATAGAGTTTGAATCTCTTGGTTGGGGGGGATTCACCCTGCACTAGGTCGGCTTCCAGCATGAGACAACTGCATGAGGTTCAATAAGGTGAAATGTGGGGTCCTGCACTTGGGTCACAGCAACCGGATGCAACAATACAGGCATNCTTGGGTCACAGCACCCGGATGCAACAATACAGGCATGGGGAAGTGTAGAGGGAGGTAAGATGGAATTGAGCGACAGGCCATGGTATGTGCCTGCAGAACGCCATGGCAGCACAGCGAAGCTTGTCTCCGCCTGACCTTGGGGGGAAGAAATGCGATGTGGCAGACACTCTTCGGGGAGGAGCCTTGCCAGACAAGTGAACAGCGTGTGATCACCCCCATATAAGGACATTAAAAAGTATGTTGCTGACGTGGCAATGTGCGATAGCTCATTTAGTGAAGAAATACCATATAAGGAAAGAAATATAGTGTCTTGAACAAGTGTATAAAAACAGCTTGCTTTTCACAATAAACGTCTCAGTATCTCCACCGATCTGAGTCCGTGCAATCAGTTGTCACAGGGAAGAGTGGATTGAGAGCTGTTCGGCAGAAAGGGACTTGGGGGTGCCGGTTGACAGCTGGCTCAATATGAGCCAGCAGTGTGCCCAGATGGCCAAGAAGGCCAATGGCATCTTGGCCTGTATCAAGAATAGTGGAACCAGCAGGAATAGGGAAGTGATCATCCCTCTGTACTCAGCACTGAGTCCACACCTTGAGTACTGCCTTCAACGCCTTTAAAAAGGACATTGAGGCACTGAAGCGTGTCCAAGAAGGGCAACACTTGTGAAGGGCCTAGAAAACATGTCTTATGAGGAATGGCTGAGGGACCTGGGGTTGTTTAGTCTCAAGAAGAGGAGGCTCAGGAGAGACCTCATCGCTCTCTGCCTGAAAGGAGGCTCTAGTGAGGTGGGGGCTGGTCTCTTTTGCTGTGCCTACAATGAGAGGACAAGAGGAAATGGCCTTAAGATGAGACAGGGGAGATTCAGATTAGATATTAGAAAATTTTTTCACTGTTAGGGTGGTCAGGCATTGGAATAAGTTGCCCAGAGAGGTGGTGGAGTCACCATCCCTGGAGGTGTTTAAGAGGCGTCTGGATCTGGCACTGGGTCATGTGGTTTAGGGGTTACAGTGATAGTGTTGGGTTGACAGTTGGACTTGATGATCTTAAAGGTCTCTTCCAACCTTGATGATTCTATGATTCTATGAGCCAGTGGCTCCCAGTGGCTATCCCCTGTTCCTAGCAGTCCCTAGCGTTTCCAGCTGCTGATGTTGGACTCTAAAATCAGTGCTCGGCTCTCATGCCAATAGCTTTAAGGAGCAGAAATGGCTGCAAGGCTGGAGAAAAGGTTATTTCACCCACTGATGTTGTATAGATGCAGCACCTCCTTCTGCTTCTGTCACTGTTGGGAGGAGAGGCATAGCCTAGATGCAGGGGATGGGTCATGCTGCCATGAGGAGAAGCCTTCCCAAATGCTGGCTGGGGACTGGCTGGCCCTGGCAGGTTTAACTGTGCCGTACAGCACAGCTCCACACCAGCTGCTTCTACTGGACCCAAGCAACTAGTATTTGCCATGGCATGAAGGCTAGTACTCCCTGATTTCAGTATCCGCGATTGCCGGGGTCTCAGACGAGATGGTGTGGTTCATACCCTCTCACCACAGTTCGCTCCAATGACAGTCTGGCAGGCCGGTTTTCATATGTATGCTTTTTAATATTAATTCTGTTACACTATACACAACCAGTAACAATGATAAATACTGCAATGGAAATGTTAAAAAAATATATATACATATTTCATGTTTTTGAAACCCCCCACTGTTTAAAATAAATTAATGCATAAAACTGATGGTAGAAAAGAGAAAACCCAAAACAAACCATAACACAACTGATCTGTTTAAGGCAATACTCTACATGGATGGGAACAAAGTACAACAGTGTGCTACATGTTCTGAACAGGAAAAAAGAAAGAAACATCCCCCCGCCCCATACAAGATGCAGATTGATGTTTCAAGAGTGAAAAATCTCCCAAACCTTGATGATAAAACCAATGGCCAAGTTAAGTGCAGCATTAATACACTCTGCATGTCAAATGATTAACAGGTTCCTTACATGAACTAAGATCAAGCTACAACAAATTTATCTTTCTAATTAAAGGGTTATTCAGGTCAAACCCTATATTTAACTGCACTTCATATTTGGCTGTTTCAACTATGTTTCACTATATGCATGGACAGCTGGAAATTACTCTCCTGCTCTGAGATTTTCACAAAGGTCATGAGGTCTCCTCTCCTCCTGAAAGATATTTCCATTAAATATATCCAAAAAGGATCTTGCTTTTGGTGACTCCCAAATGCCTTCCACCATTGCCTCCCCTGAGGCACTGGAGACCATATGGGGAAAGGAGACCTGGGAAGTATTTGGGTTGATTTTTATCCAAGCTAAGGGCATGAAATGCAATTGCAGATTTGATCCAAACTCTGAGGAGTGCTATTTCTGTCTGCCGGAAATAGCTATCTGGAGCCTATGGAAAGCACTTTGCCAGCATGGGAGAAACCCAGCCTGTATCCAGGCTCTGGATAGAGACATGGTGTTTGCCATTAAGGTTGGTGTGAAGCTCCATACCTGTCTGGACAGCCAATTAACCCATTATTAATGCAGCTCAGAACTTGGCCACTGGAAGGTGGACAATAATCATAATACCAAAAAATCCCACTCTCTCTCAAAAAGGAAAAGAAAAGGGACGGTAGCTACTTCCTTCTGGTTTCTCCCAATGGATCCCAATCAGCTGCCACCTATGCAAGATCAGCAGCACCAGATCTCACCAGCATCGACAGAGTACATTCACAGTAAGGTTCATGTCTGTAAGGTGCTGCCAGGGGGCAAAGAAGCTACTTGGGACATGGTTGGAGCCTCCTGTACTGCCCTGCTAGAGTGCATGGGGAGGAAGCTATGGTACACGAGGAAAGAAACCCAAGCAGAGTTACTAAAAATTTAGACTTGTGATGGCTAACAACTGTCCGGGCTGCCTTGGGATTGGGTGGGAGAGGGGAGTGCAGAACTGGGCTGAGAGTCACTTTTGGTGCAACTGCCTCTGATGCTCATCACTAGTGCATGAGGGAGGGGGAAGATGATAGCTGCTTTGAGAAAAGAGGAGTGGAAGGAGGACGTGTGCAATATAACAAAGCTTGCGACTCTAGAACTAGCCACTGGACGTGGATACTGAAGTTTACCTGTGACAACTAGCTATCCTTCTATTGTGACTGCTGCTTTCCCCTCCTTCATGGTCTGATTCTTCTTCAATTTGGAAAGCTGGGGCTGTTTGACATGATGGTCAGCACTGATTCTCCCATCCCAGTTCCCACAACACATGGTGGCTCAACTACAGGATGTACAATGAGGTCTGGAAGTCACATCTTAGGCACAGACCAACTGCATGCAAGTGGTGTCTGCTTTCAGAACCCTTCAGAAAGCTATTTAATGTTGGCTCATTTCCTTCTTTATTAAACTGAAGGTTCAATAACCCATGTGGAAGGAGTAAAAATGGTTAAAAATGTGCAAAAAGGGAGAGAATAATTTTTTTTCTGAATTTTCTTCCCTGCAGACTTCATCCTTCATCTTTCTCTCTGCACAACTACAGCCCTACCAGTGCACTCTGCCCCAGCATGATGAGGACACAGCTGACTGGCTTTCCAGCTGTGCCTCTGCTGTGGGTTTCCAGTCTATTTGCACATGGGCTTACAGGCCTGGGACCTGGTGCTTGGGTCCCAGATCTCCCACAGTGCTGAGCCTGGGAGGATGAAAGCAGCTGGCTCACACCAAGGTTTTACATTAGCCTAGCTAACCCTCAGCCCCACTGCCTTCAGGTGGGTGAAGAGAAACCCCAGTCTGCTCTCTGTCTCAACCACCATCACAGATGTTGGATGTCCTGCTGTTTTGATGGTTGCCTTATATTTGTCTCAGGACAGAGGCAGCAACAAGCCAAACACAGCTGCTATCCCAGCTTTTCTGTGCAAAAAACTGAGCCCAGAAATCAGTGAGCTGGGGATGGAGATGAAGGTGATAAAAATCAGAAGGGCTGTTGTGAAGAGAGCTTGTCCAAGTTTTCCAGCTCTCTCAGTGGGTCTATTTAACATCTCCCAAAAAGCTTCACATCTCCTAGATCATGTGAGCTTGAGGAAGGTAGGTAACAGATGGAGAAGGTGGAGTTGCAGCTCTTTTGGGACCAGTGCAGAAGGGAGAACGCAGCCCAGGTAGAGAGCAGTTCTTCCTAGTGAGCTCATCTGGGGCAGCTGGATGGGCAACTATGGAAGAAATGCTGCTCTGGGAGGACAAACATCTCAGCAGATAATAGCACTTATCTCAGCATGGTCTTTTCTTTTCCTGGTGCCTACTCTGCTGGTTTCCAGTGACACATTTGAGACAGTCACATTTTAATGAGACTTCTTTTGCACCTTCCACTCCCTGATGCAATCCTACCGCCTGTATCACCATTTGTTACTTGGAATGACTCCACAGTCCAGGCACAACTGGTGAGATGGGTTCCTTCCAGGAGCAAATCCATCTTTTACTGGAGCAGCTTTTTACAGAAAGAGAAAGGCTCAGTCACCACCAGTTTCTGCTGGCAACTGGGTCTGGGAAGCAATGGGAAGAGCTGCTCTCCATAGGCACCAGGGAAAGATACAACTTGTCCTGCTGGTGTCCATGTTGCTCTACAACATTCAGAAAGTGCAACTGGGATAGTAAATGCTGATGGGAGGGAAGAGAGCATTGAATGGCTCCTTTGGGATATTCCCATGGCAGTTTCATGCTCTTGCTTTTAGCATTCATGTAATGATCTGAGGGTATAAATTGGCACTTTTGCCTGGGCTCTTCCTTTACCATTCTCCCTTAAAGCTCACACAGGCTATGGCCACTATTACCTAGAATGAAGTAGGCTTTGTCACCTGGCTGCTGCTTGGCTCAGCAAGCACAGGCTGCATGTGCCAATGTAAATATACCCTGGCTTTAACCTCTACCACTCTTCAGAGCTGACTCTTCACATGACCCTATTTCTACTTCTCACGTTTCAAAAGAACCATCTGCATAAATGGGCAGTGCCACAGGGCAAACTTGGCTAGGTTGAGCCTAAGGGGAAGGCATGGAAAAGTGCTCATTTTAAGGTGCTTTTCACCTTTAGAACATGGCATCCTTGTCACTTCCTTTCAAGGCTTTCCTGTGTAAGGGATTGTTCCAAACCTTGAACCATATCTCATCAGACAAACTCACTTCTGTTACAGAGCTGCACAAGCCCTGTAGCAGAAGGGTCAGCAACTCGGCATAGAGGAAGAGGTTGTGATTTGGGATTACCTACACAAGATTAATGCCAGACTGACCAGGTGCAGGTTTCTCACAGGGGCTGGCATCTGTATTTTAAGTCCTTGTTGCACTCCTAAGTTCCTTAACTTCATTAGCAGTGGATGGTGCTGTTGTGCCACCAAATCTTTTTACACATTCTTTCTGGCATCATGCAGACTGAGAAGTCAGTTGTGCAAGAGTCAGCTGCCAAATGTGTGGGAAACACATCTTTGCCAAACATCTGCTCCCAAAGTTGTTTAATCTCTTTACTAACCTCCACTCTGCAGCCTTCTGACACATGTAAGCAACATCAGAAAATGGTAAAGAGAGGGAAAGCAGAGTTGTGCTGCTTTTCTTTGTAGTACTTCTATAGAATGCTTTTTGCATCTTGCTTGCAGAGCTATCCTATCAATGGTGTCCACCACACACTTGGCAACATCCATGCAGATGGATGCAGGGTGGTGGTAGAATCTTGGGAAGGCAGCTTTCTCCCCTGTGCTGCAGAAGGGAATGGATATCAAGAGGGGATGTGACTTGTCTGAAGTTAGAGCAAACGTAGTATGTGCCAACAGCAGTCTGACACCACCACAGACACCTTCAGCATTAATAAATCTCTCCCATGGGCACCAAGAGACGCAGTGTCAAGACAATATCAACAGCCAAGCTCTGTAAAAATGTGCTTTCTTCAACTAGTTTTTCTGGCACTGACCTTCAGACTGAACAGTTCTAGTTCTGTCTTGTGCAGGACTCATTTTTTCTTAGCTGAACACACTTTAAGATTTCCGAAAGCACATGGGTCTCACAGGAATGAAGTCAGTATACATGGCTGGACTGAACTCAGGAGTATGGTATTCTCGGGCAAAGACTGAATCCCTGAAGATCATGGATAGACTGCAGATCGAATCCAATGTGTTTGGTGATAATTTAATGTGGAGCTAAGGACAGAGTGCATTGGATATGTGACACAACAGCTCTCACTAGTACTGACTCACAGTGAAATGTCACCTATTTGTCCCTTTTGCAAGTGAATGAATTGTGTCATGCTAGTCCTGACTAGCCTTGCCTATTTCTGTGTCCCAGTTATGGTATAATTACAGTTATGCAAATGTATCAGGTTTAGTGAATCAATTAAGAACTGACCTTCCCCCACAGGTAAAACCCTCTGACACCTCAGACACACCCCTGATCTTGTAGATGGATTGGTTTCAGTGGGCAGCAGTAACTGCTGCTCCATCTGACCCTTCCCATTCTGGAACAGACACCTTACAAAACATCTTCAGTGCCTAAACAAACCAAGGAGGTATCTCTGGACCCCTCTGCATTCGCTCTCCAGACCAGTCAGTTCTGCCAGGCACTGCCTGGCACCTTGAGCAACTTCTCTTTTGTTTTACCATAGTTTAAAATAACTTATTAACTAATCATAAATTAATTTTTTGGTTTCTTTTGGCTCCATGAACACAAAGAGGTGCATGTCCTACCATAGGAGGAAGCGATGACTGTTAAGTTTTACAGTTATAGTGGAAAGCACTGATCACAGCCTGCCGGCCTCACTACTGGATGTGACAGGTGGTGGAGGAGGTGGCTTGGCAACACATGCAGGTAGGGTTGATAGATTTAGGGGGGATTAGATCGAGGTCCTCATCATCTGGGATCTCATCTAACCGGTACCCATCCTTTAGCAGCTGGATGTTCAAGTCTTGGTTGATCTGCTACAGACAGACAAACAAACAGACAAACAGACAAAGACAAACACTTGAGACTTCTTCCTTCTGATGGTTGGAAGAGGAAAGAAGTCCTTTATTCTGGAATATATTTCCCTATCATTAGCAGCTGTCTCATCAATGAGAGAGTCCTAGTTTTTGATCACAGGTGAGGGCTGCTGTAGGGGTTTTAGGAGTTCTCCTTTTGCTTTTTTGGGTTTTTTTTCCTCTTAAGAAATTTTCCCCCATACGTGTTGCTTGGAGACAATAACGACTGGATACTTAAGAGAGACAAAAGAAGGTGACACAGATCAGGGGAGGGGTGCAGCTGGCTACTCTCTCTTTTCATGGGGTTTCTCGTGGGGGGCAGAGACACCACGAGATTTGGACTGGGGAAGTGGGGTTGGGTGCAGCCCCTAACTCTCTTGTGCTCTCGGCATTCGGAGAGGAGAGAGGCTGCAGTCGTTGTGGNATAAATCTCGTCCACCACCCCGGGATTTTTGCTCGTTCCTGCCGTTCCAGCTTGCTGCTTCAGAGAGTCCTGCTGGGACACCGGGATCGGCTGCCCTTGGGGTGTTTGTAAAGCAAGCCTTTCTTCCATCTCTTCCCGTCTCGGTCAAGTCTGCCGTTACCGCGTGGTCCCTGAATTCGCGCCACAGCGCCCCCTGCAGCCGCGGGGGAATCATCACACCTGCCCTGCCCACGGGGAGCCACCAGCGCCCCTGCCGGCTGTGACCGTAACTACACCAAAGGGGAAGTGCCTGCGGCTGAGAAAGCTGTTACTGGGTTTCTGGTTCTGTTTGTTGTAACTGCCATAGTTATTGTTGTTTGTTTGCCTTGTTATACATACTAGTAAAGAACTGTAATTCCTTTTCCCATATCTTTGCCTGAAAGCCCCTTAATTTCAAAATTATAATAATTTGGAGGGAAAGGGGTTACATTTTCCATTCCAAGGGAGGTTCCTGCCTTCCTTAGCAGACCCGTGTCTTTCAAACCAAGATAGCTGCCTTCTGTTTTTTAAACTTCTTCCAGAATAGGAATATCTAGAGTGAGATATTCCAGAGTAGCAAATTGGTTCAGTATTTTATTCTGGAATAATATTTCCATAAAGATTAGTCCTCATTTAAAGTAATGTAGTAATAATAATGATAATAAACTGACTGGCAGCTGGGCAGTCCCTCCTTTCAGTCTGGGGCACTGTAGCAGTTGAAAGGTGGTAAAGCTTGGCTTTTTGTAATCTCAAATTCAAGTGCTGTCTAGCCAGATCTGGGTGAACAACACTTCATCAGGGCCCAGAGATGGCCCAAATCAGCTGATCTGGTCCCTGCTCTTGGACATTTCTCTGCATTTCTGAGGTATTTTGCCAAGGAAGGGATACAAAGGGGAAGAGTTCCCAGTGGCTTGTGTGTATGATGGCTGTTCAGCACCTTGGATGTAAAATCAGATCCTGCAGAAGCAGTACCTGGAGTCTGAACAACTAATTCACAAGAGACCTTGGGAATATATTCAGAAACAATGCAAAGGGATTAACAAGCCAGAGCTTCCCTGCCTTTTCTCTTTGAAAGGGCAGAAGTTCATACCTGCAAGTCCTCCCTAGAAATTCTGGTGCTCCAAGTAAACATGCACTGGGTGACCCCGACTCCCACAAGAACTAGAAATCATAGCACACCCTCAGATCCTTTATTTGTGTCCTTGGCATGCATACAGTTTCTGATCTGCTGTGACAGACAAGTTGATGCATTTGCACCACGTGGGCCAACACTGCACAACTGAGCAGAACTGGAAAAAGCTTGAGTGAAACCAAAGGTATCTGAAAACAGCCGACGGGCAGATCTGTGTCTGTGCCATGGAAGTATGAGGATGGAGCCAACTGGATCACCAGGAAAGACAGAAATATGACACAGTTTCTGCCATGGCCCCTTCCAGGCTCATAGAGTCTACATCACTGGTAAATTCCTTGTGGAGCTGTTTCTGGCAGCACAAGGCCATTCTAAGTTGTTTCTGGCTGTTCAACTATTAGCATTCATGGCAAGGATGGCAGGAAAGAATATAACTCACCTCAGCCGATGAGTATCCTGAAGAGGAATATCTGGACATGTCAAAGTCATCATCACTGCAGGGAATGACAAGATGCAGCAAAGAAGGAAACAACAGTTAGAGAGACCTGTATTCCCTGGTTAGCTCCATCTTTCTTGTGTCATGAAGCTGTACTTCATCCACAGAGAAATTACATCAAGGGAGTCTGGAGACCCAACTTTCATCTGTAACCCTGAGACCTTTCCATCAGTGTTCTTTACTCACATCTCTTCCTACTTGTTTACACACACAGACTTGTTACAGCATATGCTGAAGGGCACAGCAAGGAAGAGTACAAGTGTCCCATAAGAGCAGTTTCAGTAGGAATTAGCTTCAATGCTGCACTTATAGCATGAAAATTTGCTTGCACTGTAATATATATATATATATATATATCTATAATCTTATTAACCCTTTGCATACCTGTCTGTATCCAGGGCTACCAGTGGNAACCCTTTGCATACCTGTCTGTATCCAGGGCTACCAGTGGCTTTTCATCTGGACTCTGATCTAATGACGAATAGCCTTTATTGGGAATGACGAGCCTGAAATAATTAAATGTTGTCTATTAACCACACAGTAAAGCTCAGTACCACACAGTCTAGAGCATGGCCATATATTTGGCTTTCTCTGTTTCACTTATGTTTTGGGGAGGGCTCATAAGGTGTATCCCA
>VZTF01000900.1:112059-177016 GCA_013397755.1 Cnemophilus loriae | reverse complement strand
TTTTTTTCTGTTTTCCTCTCCTTCATTCTCCTTCTCATTTTGATTTTCTGTGTGATGTACTTGTTCTGGTACAGAAAAGAACCAAATTAGCCTCGTCCTTCCTTTCTGCTGCAATTAAATTGTTTTGAAAGAAATCTGCCTTGTATAGACAGTGACCATTCAGTGTCCTTTCACTCTAATCACCCCAACAGGTGAATTAACAGGAACCTGAGTTACCTTGCCTCAGAGGTGGCTTGTAAAAAGATCTTTCCAAATTAAGAAGCAACTGCTTCCTGTCATGTAAAGGAAAAACTGAATCTGAAGAAAAGTTAGTGCCATTTTCAGGCTAAAAGCAAGCACTGTAATTCCAAAGAGAGAACGCTTTCAGCAATGCCTTGTTGAGACAGAGCTTCCCTTTGGGTCTTGGTGTCTTCATACCAGGCTGTCTGTGGGTGATGTTTTGGCTTGTTTCCATCTGTATAGGACTCTAAAGCCCTGAAGGCAGGAAACTAATACCTACAGAACACAAATTTCCAGATGAAATGATATCACACTCTTTGTTTTTCACATTTCCTGTGATTTCTGCATTTTCCTGTGGATTTGCTGTGACAGAGAAATCCTGATTCTCCTGAAGTTTGATCTTTTAATCCCTCAATAAAGGCAGATTTTCCCTTCAGACACTTAGCCTCTGGTTATAGAATCAAAACCAAATTTACAAATAAATTGTAATACCTGAGTAGTGTAAATTATGTCTTCCCAGGATGGTCTTAGAGCTATCTAAAGAGAAAATTAGTAGAGAAAATGGCAATTCAAGATTTAATATTGCTTTAATTACCAGCGCCTTTTACCTTTTTACCTATTGGTTATCTTCTGATGAGAAGAAAAAAAAAAAAAAAAAAATCTAATGATATTTATTCTCTGGACTCTGTGAAATCATTAGTGCAAGTTTANGAGAAAAAAAAAAAAAAAAAAGAAATCTAATGATATTTATTCTCTGGACTCTGTGAAATCATTAGTGCAAGTTTAATTGCAGGACTAGTGATGTCATTTGTGGCACGGATTCGCGCCACTTTGGATAGCAATGCCACCAAGTGGAGTGGTGTGTTGAGCTTGGACTCAGGCCTGCGTAGTTTCCTTCCAAACAATATTTTTACAGTCCCATTATCTTTGTACTTTTCTTTGCTGTGTCCTGTTTTCACAGCAGCCACCCATTTCATTTTACCAGTGCTCATTTGCGCAATTAATTCAGTATTCTTTAACTTTCCGAAAAATATTTCATTCTCTTCCTTTAACTGTAGGATGTCTTTCAAACATTAGTCACCTATGAATAACTGTGCTTTTTGATAATGCTTTGTTAAAGTGAGGGACCATGTCGTGTAAGGAAAAAAAAGTGCTGACTACACCTCATCTCTAATTACATGGCATGGAAAAAAAAAAAGGGAACTATAATAATATATTTATAGAACCCAAAAGCTTTACAGTCTGAAACCACGAACCAAAACAAAATTAAAATGAAAAGCATAGATTTTTGTTAAACTGAAAAATTAGACGATTTTAATTATTTTTTCCAGAAAGTGCGCTGTAGAAACAGAAATATTTCACTTAGTTTGAGGATTAATCCAACTCCAAAGAGTACAAAACTCAATAATCTCCTTCCAAAAATAAATATTGGAAGTTACCACAAAAAAAAAGAGGAGTTTAATATGTATTAACAAAAACAATCAGGCAGTACAGATGCATAATTTCTATTACTTGAGAAGTACACAGAACAGACTGAGCAACAGCCGTGCAATGAACAACAACTTGCTACATTTTAATTAACCTTTCAATAACACAGGCGTTTAATTTATTGAACTTCCACAGAAATCAACAGTAGCCTTAAAACATACTTCAAAGGGAAAAATAGTGGCCCAGGAGCTATATACACAGCCTCCTAAGTATCTGCTTGGCTGGCAGTCTGGAAAATGCCAGCTTCAAAGGATTAAAGCTTTATTTGAGGATCCTAATTTAAAGTGTTACTGTGGGATATAATGGTATCAGTGGTCATGCCTCCAAATAAAGCAGAAAGGTGTCACTAACCTTTATTGACAGCCCCATGAAATGTAAGATTAAGGCAGCCTTTGTGATTCTGCTGCACAGCCCTTTTATCCCCTTGGCTCCCACGTGGCTCGGAGGGACAGCACTTTTCTGGCACAGTAAAACATTTTGGGTCACTCTGGACCCTGCAAGTTTAAGAGCACGTTAACCTGCTTGGCACAAAATTCCTCTAGGCTCCAATCAATATTTGTGGAGTAGGTGCTTCTTGGAAACATTAACAATGTTTTGTTGGTTTTTTTTTTTTTCCTTCTTTTGAGAAGGATCCAAAAGAGAAGACAAGGTGCAGCTTTCAGATCTAATAACAACAGCCTGAGGCGAAATGTGGGCACCCGAGCCCAAAACTTGAAATGGCTGAAGTTACCATCAGCATTCAAAAGATCCAGGTTGTTATTATGAACAAACTGGCAGAGGGTTCATCGGGAAGCTGTTGTACCAGAAATACACTTTGCTCTTCAGTAAAGAGAATATTTGGACTCTTAAGTCTGTGTTTCATGCCTTTCTTCTGGCTAAGGTGGTTGACATCTTCTGCCTGCCATTAATAATCGATATTAATAATAATAATAGATTTATGGGTGCAAATTATTGAGTTCTCATCCCCTATTTTGACTAAATTATAGTTGTCCTTCATTCTGTAGGTCAAAACAGTGAAAATAGCAGAAAATTCTGACTTTTTTTGACTCCCTGGGGAATACCATAATTTATCTTCAAGGGCTAAAATTTAAAGGAGTGACAAGAAGTTGAAATAAAGGTGAAACATCTCAGAAAACTGAGACACTGAATCCTGTGGAACTCATGGAAAATGTGAGCAGAGAAGAGAATAAGTTGACAGCAAGTCACTGTAACCTGTGATACCATTGCATCTGGAATCCCTCATTATGAGCTAGAACTCCCACACGCTAAACATTTAGGAGAATTAACATGCAAATATTGGGCCAAATACTCTGCTCATATGAAATTCTGTGCTCCATTGACTCTGATGTTATTTTGATTTATACCAGCTGAAAACTACTTTTCATGTAGTAAAACTGTTTTCAGGTAATTGAGTCATCTGATTGTTTCTTATCCCTTCTTTCAGAAAACTTTTCCTCTAAGAATCTGAAAGATTTAAAGCCATCGAATCTGCTCAGTTAGAAATTAAATTATAAATGCGGCATATAACACTTAAGAGTAAAGCACATAATGGTAACAAAAGCTTAATATATTGCAGTCCTTAGGGGCAACAGGAGCTGTTTTATTCTATACTACTCCTTGCTCAGATTGAGTGGTGCATTTCAGCACATATTATCTTTTCATTACACTCATTAAAATGAATGAAAAGAACCTGAGCCACACTTTTCACCCACATTATTTCAGAAATGTCACCAAACCTAATTTATAAGTTCTACATAGCA
Source organism: Cnemophilus loriae (assembly GCA_013397755.1). NCBI lineage: Eukaryota > Metazoa > Chordata > Aves > Passeriformes > Corvidae > Cnemophilus > Cnemophilus loriae. Next base: position 173,549 of record VZTF01000900.1, on the reverse strand, counting down.
GTTTTCCTTTATTTTGAAAGTTAAAGTTTCAGAACACCTTTGCAGAGCTGGGGCTTGACAAAAACATTGTCTAAGTAGTTTTCTGTTATTCTCTAAAATATAGGACAGAGAAGTAGCCAGGAATTGCTCTAGGGGGAATGTGTTGGAGCTGTAAAGCTCTCAGGGTTCAAAGGTAATAAAATAATCCCGTAACATCTTTACTCTTCTGAAATGCTGGCTCCTTTTCAATGTCACCAGTCATTTTTCTCTATAGTCCTCAACATTTAAGCTGTGTCCCTAGCTGAAAGACACTTTATGTTCTACACTTCCATTCATCCCCGGAGAAAATTTCAAATAGGCTCAACCAAATGAGGTTGTAGAAGACATCACCGAAAACACTGAGCAGATGAAAGGGCAAGAAGAGACTTCTTTTTTTGCTGAAACACTGAAATACAGAAGGAAAGAGCAAATGCAGAAGGCAGGAACATGCACATTTATCCTTCTGGCAGAGCAAACTTGGCATCATCCTAACAAGGGATGCTCGGAGAAGGTTTCCTTTAAAACACAGTGACACAAACCTGTATCTTATTCACAGTTCCATGTTATGCTGAGCACGTCCTGAAACATGCTTAGAAAAAATGCTCAGCAGCTCTAAAATCATTCCCCAGACTGATCAGACTCTTCTTCTGGAAAAGAGGTTCACACTACACTATGTAGCAGTGATATGCTTTTGCTGTCTTCCCTTTGGACCATGAGATATAAAAGAGGTGTTGCAATTTACCATATTTTCTGATCTGTTTTGTGCCTTGTACTTTGTGTGGGGGAAAAAAAAAACCCATCTAAATATTAAAACAAACAGCATTTCTTGCGGTTATTGGTGATGTAGTCACAGAACACTTATTGATCTCCATATGCTGGAGCAAATTCATCACTCTGTCAGCTCTCTTTCATAAGTGAATTGGCTTTAAATGAAACTAGTGATTCTTAGATTGGGATAATAGTTTTTTACAGCTGGGGTAATCTTAATCCAATGCTCCCTATCGGTTCATATGAATGTTCCATTTATTCAATGCTCCGAGAACTTGAATCTAGCTTATCTGCTGTCTCAGACGTTGATAAAGGCAGACTCATGATCAGATGCATTCTTGCAATCGTGAATCATTCAGGCAGTGCTAAATAGAGTCACTACTTCATTCAGGGCAGTTTCTGCTTTTTCTGTGCAGTATAACTTGGGTATTTTTCTTTAAACCTGTATTCCTGAGGCAACAGATGTGGGGCATCCACACAGGTGAGTAACAAAACTGAATTACTTATCACAACCTGACTGGTGACCCCTTTCAAAATGGAGAATTGTGTATGACACAAGTGTGATTCCAAGTATTCGTGTGAGAAAAAAAAAGGGGGTTCTACTTTATGTGATTTCTTTTCCATTAGATGTTTATGAAAACTTCAGTCAAGTGTGATAATTGTGCTCTGTGTGGGCACATGCGCGTACAGAGGGGAAAAAAGAAAATTACCAGGACTTCATACCTGAAATCTCTACTATAACATTGTCTCTATTCACAGAGTAGTGGAGTATTAAATTAGTATTGACTTTCATACCTGTTATTGATTGTTCTTGCCTATTAACAAGTCTGATTTAAGCGCCTGATAAAGCTTTTGTAAAAATTTAATCTGCTTTTTATTTCACTTTTACACAAGGCATGTCACTCGTTATATTGATAATTTTTTATGCATTTACATCTTTTGCTTAAGATTTTCTTTAATACGATTATACCGTAACCTTATATTTTTAATAAAGTCATTAAACATTTTCTAAACTTCTCAGGCTTCCTTGATAAGGTGTTTTTTGTCCCTACTGTGTGACAAGAAGAGCAAGGGAATTCAGGATTTTTACAGGTTTTTGTGGGTAGTGTAAAATGTTTGAATTGGTATAGTTTGAATTAGTTTACTTAATGCAAATGCAATCTCTTGCTACTGAAAAATTACCATTCATTTTCAGTTCCTTTCTTTTTCTTTTTTTTCTTTTTTCTCCTTTAAGAACTAAATATAAATTTATCATCTCAGTCCTGGTCTGTCGTGTGCTTTCAAAGAGGAATTTCAGAATCTTTTTCTGAGACATATTACCCTACGACTATACCTACTTTCCATAAGTATTCTGGAGACAATTTCCCCACCACCCCAATTCTCGGTGATGTTAGTGGATGCTATTGTACTGAAAAAGAGGTATCGTGCAGCAAGAAGAGCCATAACTACTTTTGGTCCATTACTGGCAGGGTATCAGGACATTATTAAGCAATATGTCATTTTGAGAGGAGTTGGAAGTTGTCATTAGCCACCAAAAAACTCTCTTTCCATTTTCTTTTTCCTTCAAGCACTGAGGAGAATGCAGCTCACAACTGAGCAAGCCAGACAATGTACACACGCACGGAATTCTTGTAATTAATAAAGAAATTATGTAGTACGCAAGATACTAATGTTCATAAGGTTGTAAAAATGATTTTTGCTTTCAGTATTTGGATAGTAGCCTGGGGTTTTTTTTGTATTCTTCCCTGCTAGTTTCTTTGACCCTCTGCCAGCTTGTTAGAGGAGGCTGCCAAGACTTATTTGTGTATGTTAAAGCTGTGCTGGGATGTTACCTCTATATCAGCACTGCCAGCAGGAGAGCCACAGTTAATTAACTAGTGTCTACTGCCCTTGAAGCCTCCAAATCCAAACAGAAACAGTAGCAGCACTCTGCCCTGTCGTCTGAGAAAACAGGAAAGAGAAGCCTGGGTTTTGGAACTCCGAGGCATCAGATCTTGCGGGAGTTGACAGCTCTACTAAGACACGCACCAAAAAAAAAAAAAAGAAAAAAAAAAAAAAGAATTTTTTTGTGGACTTGTAGATTAAAAAGAAATCACATGTTCTCCAAACAAGCTGCCTAGTGTTTGGGTGGATGTAGTTAGCACAGGGTACAAGCTCGTGACTCTCGGAGGAGCGGAATCGCGGGGGTGCGGAGGGCACGGCTGTGACTGAAGATCTTCTGCCCACACTCAGATCTGACAAGGCACCCGCCAAACCCTGCCTGGGAGCCGTGTGGCTCTCTGTTCTCTCTCCAAGGCTAGCACCTGTCTGCTGGCATCTCAGTGAGTCTTTTCCTTCTTCTCATCACCCTGTGTGGATGAACGCGCTGCTCCATCATCCAGCCACAAACTCAGCCTAATCCTGTGCCTGGGAGCTCAGATTTGGTGCTTGAACATGGTTATATACCCTTAATCTTCACCCACGGCGATTAGCCCTCATGATCTCTAGTAGAACGAAGCTGTGGGTCCATCCCCAAGAGCTTCAGGATGTATTTTTAAAGTGAAAAATTACTAAAACCGTAGTTGAAAAATAAGCAGTGGAACATAGAACTTTGGGCAGAAAAATCCTCCCCTCAAGTTATGGACTTCTTCTGACATCTAAAAATATTTTTGAAGACAACTTGCCTAATGAAAGCACCATATGTGTGCGGTTTTTGTTCAATAAATTACATAATAATTACAAAATGACAAATTATATAAAAGTAGATCCTGATGAGGCCTTTAGCCTAGCTTTGGAATGGCCAGGATTCTGCTTTGAAACAGTTTTAAACAGGTTTTAAGGCACAAAGTATTTAAATCATTTAGGAACGTGTCAAAATCTTTAATTTAATCTAATTTTGTGATTCCTGATGGAATTAAGCATTTTTTAAAGTCTTGTTAGGTACTTGTCTGTAACACAGGTATCTGAACACATTTTATGTTCAGCATTTATCCCTGGTCAGGAGTAGCTCACACAGATGTCAGTGGTGTNAGATTTAGAAATAGATAAAAATATATATTATTATGATACATATAAAACATAAAACATAAAAGTATATGAATAAATAAATAAATAAATGTTTGTCTCTTTTTTAGAAAATTTAAATATTGCCAATAGAAAAGAGAAAAATTACTCAACATACTGAGGGGAAGGACTTAAGACACTGTTTTAAGTCACTGTTTGATTGCACAGCCCAGGAACACATGCACCAGGGATAGACCCAAACACATTGGTCTAGAATCCAGCAAACTTACTGTGAGCACAGATCCTATTCCTGTCTTCTATTTCACTTAACAGTTTAGAGAAAACACTGCTAAACGCATGTGGATAACAAGAATAGTGATTCTGAAAGCAATTATCTTATCCTTGTCAGCAAGAGGGTTTATTTGTTCAGCTGCTCTAGAGATAGGCTGCCTTTTATAAATTATTAATTGGAATAAAATAAGGAAAAATTTGTCAAATATTCTTGCTCCTCAGTTTTTTTGTAAATGAGTTTAGCTAGGAACACTGCAAAAAATAAATCAATGAAAATGCATTTTAGATACTTACCCTTGTAGAAATGATATGGATTTAAAATTAGATTTAAAAGGGGAAGCAAAAATTACAAATGCATTTGAACAGAATAATTTTGAGGGATGGAAAATATTTACTTTCCTTGCCATGCTAAGCAGTAGGAATGTATATTTGGAGTAACAATTTTTGTTTTGAAGAACTACATGAAAAAATAGTACACAGTATAGCAATATAGAAAGAGAGTTTAAGGAAACCATGTATTTTACATGGAGAAAAATGGGGAAAATACATTTTATTCTCCTCTGTGAAAACGAAATGAACAGGAGGTGTGGTGAGGTTGCCAGTTATTCAAACCTCAAACAAAAAAAACCCAGCTTTTTACAAGTCTTGTATAATATTGAAGCGTTAAAGATAAACAGCAGATTTAACCATTCATCCAAAGGTGGAGTTTGGTTTTAGACACAAAATATTTTTCAGAAATTGTACAGGAAGATAGAAGTTACAAAGTTTTTGCTAATCAATCTGGAACCATACGAAGAAGGTCTTTCCTCCATATGGCAGGGCCCTCTTAGAATATTTTGTTCCTAAACCGGTAACTTCTATCCTTGGCACATTCCAAAATTTCTCCTCTCATTTGTGTCTCTGGGAGAATTTTGGGAATGTGTAGAGTTATTAATACTTAGTGGTTTGCTTATGTTTTGGAAGTTAATTACTGTGCAGGTCAAAAGAAGCTGAAAAAACAGACAAAAACATAATAAAGGTTTACACACAAAAACTCTACATCTGTTAGATCATCATTTTGAAAAGGTTTTTTTAGGACCTGGTGTTATAAAATCTCCATCAATTTTTATTTACTTTTCTTTATAAAAACAGAACAAAAAAACCCAAAACCAACCATTATGAGACTTAAAATATAAAGCTGCAACGATAAAAAAAAGTGCTCTGTATTTTCTATCGGGTTCCTTCATTTCCAGTCTGCAATGTCTACTTTTGTAAAGTCTCAGAAAATAATTTATAATTAGAACATATACATTGAATATTTTGAAAAGTGGGAGAGAGTTTTGAAAAACTTGGGAGCTTTTCATGTGAAAGATGCTAACGCTCTCTTCAGTCTTGTTGTAATAAAGAGTGAAAGAACATGTCAGAAGGCACTCTGAACTAATTTCACAAGTATTTCAAACAGATTTTCATAATCAACCAAAGGCTTGGCTGTAATATAAGAAACTCTTTGGAAATTAAACCCATCATTTGAGGTCAAAAAGTGTAGTAATATAGGAATTTCAAGAATGTGTATTTTAAGATTTATATTAAGTTCTTCACATAGACTAGGAGAAAAAAAAATCTTGTATATAGTAAGAAGAAATAGATAATTTAAGTAGAGATAAAAAACGGATAAGCAGTTGGCTTCAGTTTAGGAAAAGAAGAGAAGATGACATTAACTCTGGAGGAAAGTTAGTAAGAATAAGGAAACTAAAAATACATATTTATAAAAACGAATATATCTAATTGCCACAGAATCGAAAACACTGGCAACACTGATGTAAGAAAAGGTGACGGAGATCGATTTATTCAAGAATAACAAACTTTCTCCCTCTCTCCTGCAGCACTGGTGACTGACCCGATTGCCTAGACAAAAGCAGCTGGGTAGATTTAATCACTCTGGGTTTGGAGCAATGGATGTGGGACCACGGGAAACACCATTAATGAAGTCAGCAGAAGATTAATGCAGGAATCATCACACAGTGAAGAACTTGTTGCAGAGATAGAGGAGGACCATGAAAAAAAAATAGGGTGAAAATTAGAAAAACTGTTAACCACAACCTCACCAAGTAATGAGCTTTGGTTATACCAGTGACTTACATAAAAATGTGATGTTGCCATGTCAGTAACACTGAACTAGATCCATAAGGGTTTGTCTGGAAATATCTTTGGACATCAGTGTTCAGGGAAGAAGTTCAAACAAGAAGATTTTTCGTAAGATATCTTCAGAAGTCATTGTGGGAGAAATACATTCTTGAGCAGGGATCAGCCCTAAGAGATTCTATGACTGCAGCCTATAAATACATTGGAGGTCAAATCTAGACCAGAATAAGAGATTTTTGAGGCCAGAATTTGCTGATATGAGTGTATAATAGCAATGAATCTATGCAGGCTGGTAACACAGCCCAAATTTTGAAAGGTATTTCTAACACGAGGATGGGGAAATGTTTGTGTCAGAAACACTGATCATTTTTTATCTATAGAGACAAGAAAGTGTGACACTCCCTACCAAACAGACCCATAAACTGTGTGCTCTCAAATTACAAAAATGTGAGTTTTTTTCCTGAAACAGGAAATTCATATAAATCACTGGCTGAGCCTAAAATTATAATCTAAGAATTGGGTTTATTGTTCAAGTTTCTTGCCACGCTTTTCCAGAAATGTGGCCTTTGCATTGGAGCTGAATTATGGATGTTCAGCTGAGACAGAGAGCAAAACAAGCCTGAGATTTCTATAAAAATCACGTAGCCATGAATTTTGCTAGTTCTATTTCCATTAAGCGCTGCCAAAGACAAATAACACGTAAAGAGTGAGTACCCATGGGGCTCACCAACACACACATTGCTTGTCCTGCTCTTTTAAATCACAGATGCCTTATGAAATACTTCCTGATGCTGTAGAATTTATTGTAACAGCCAACTGGATCTGCATTAAGTAAAAGATTTCCACTGTGTGTCTTCAGCACTCTAAAAATCACGGGACCTTCAGGATATCTTCACATTGCAATTTACAGCTGAAATGCATTTATGCAAGATGTAGGACACAAGGACACCTCAGAAAAGAGAGTATTTTGGCCTTAAAAGCTGCTAATTAATTGATAGCTTATCTTGCAGACACACCATATTCAATTTGAGTTGAAGAAAACCCAAAATTATAAGTAGGATTGATAATTGTTAAAGAGAATTAATTATTTGAAATACAAGATGCTTTACTAGGAAATGTCGACTTCTCACAAGATCCTTCAAAAACTGTACAATGGTGTTTTATTTTTTAAATTATTCTATCCTCTTGGGAAATCACCACTTAGCTGGTTGAAGATATCTTCAGTGTCAGAGGTTTCTCAGGTTAAAGTATTAGCAACAGTGTGTATTAAAAAGATAAGAATAAAATCTTTAACAATTGTGACATGATTTTTAGAATGTAACCTTCACCTTCTTGAAGAGCACCTCCACATTAGGCTTTATAATAGCAAATCATTTATTATGGCATTCCAGGTTAAGGATTATCATTGTTGTTGTTGGTTTTTTTTGTTAAAGCCTTTTAAAACAGAGAGATAAGTTATTACCTTTTCAAGCTATGTCTACTTAAATCTTGTCAAATGTGAACAGAAAGTTATAAACAAAGCCATAATTTCAGAGGGAAATATTGCATGTAAATCTGAGATTAAGTTTTCTTTTCACAGCATTAGTGATAATCCAAGCTCAACATTTACTGAAGTGGACATTTTTCACCTTTTTTGTAAAAGGAAAGATTTTGACACTCCTGACCCCTGATCCATGGCTGGCCTAAACCACTGCCTTGGTTCAGAAGATGTCCAAGGAAACACATTGCTTAATATTCCTGGTTTATCAGTAAAACTGGGATTTAAAAGACTTTGTTTATATAAAATTGAAGAAAAAACCACAAACTGTAAAACTGGATAACACACTGTTTTGGAAAGTCTTGTTTTTCTTACAGAAAGCCTAGTGAATCATTCTGTGGCACATTAACAGTTGAACAATGTTTCTAAAGCTCCTTTTGAATGTGAACAAACAGCAAAATTATTTTTAAAGTCATAGAAACAAATGGTGATTTTTCCTAAGTGCAGAAATGAAAGCATCGGGAATAATGTGCTGGAAGGTGTTGTTATTACTGCTGTTGTTTTCACAAGGCGAGATGGAGAAACACTTAACTCTCAGAAATATATCACCCAAGATGGCCAATAGAATTAAGGTCAAATTGGTAGATCACCCCCCACCATTCAGTACATCCTTCCAGAAATTTCTGATAGAAGACAGAATATGTTTTGCTGCTGCCTAGATTTGTTAGTTAATATTATTTCCAAAGCTGATTTTATATTAGTGGAGGCTGGATAGAGTTATGGTTTTTTTTTTTTATGGGAAGTCTGAGTGTTTGCGCTGACTTGGATCTTTTTACAATTTTGTATTGTTGCCTGAATTAGATGCCTAAGAACCTTATCTCTGTCTATTTTGAAATCTATTATTACTGTTCTGATCAAACTGGAGAAGTTTCTTCAGCTGTCAGTGCTTCTAATCTAATGGTGCGTAGGATTCAAGGAAAGCATGCCAGACATTTTTAAAGGGAGAAAAACCAAAAAGTGTCTTTATCTCCATGACAGCAAACACCAAACAACACAAAGGAAGGTATAAAACATTGCAGCAGCACTCAGAGTCTCACCTAATTGGGAAGGAAACTTCAGCTGAATCTCTCCCTGGCAATCAGTTTATGGTCTGGAGCGGGATAACTGATGGCATTTCCTCACCACCGTGTTTGCTGACGTCCAGTAATGGTCATTGATCTTCTGAAGGACAAACACAAACCAGATGTAGCTGCCCTTCTCGGGTAGCACACCTGAGCGCCCAAAACTTTGGACAGGGATTCTCCTCTTGTGTGAGGAAGGTCGTAAATGCTAAATTCTTTGATGCAATAATTACTGGAAGATGAAGAAGACAAGCAGTCCACAGACCAAAAATAAGGCTCCTGGAAGTGCACGGCCAGGACATTTGCTTCCCTGCACCACCTGCTCTGCTCCACAGTCCTCTTTCCATTAGGTGCTGGCCTTGCCACAGAGGAAATGTCCAGTATGGGCAGCCAGAAGATCTAACTCCCAGTTTTAAACTCTTATAACCTGAATCAAATCTTTCAGGAAATGCTGCTTTACTTTTTTGCCAGTCCTCCGCAAATATGTGCTGTATGTTACAGCTGAAACATAATCAAAACTCTGAAGTGGGGTGGGGAGGTGGGAGGAAAGATGCTGAACTATTGGTTACAGCAACAACCACAAGAACAACAAGTGAAAATAAAATCTCTGAGGAGAACAGCAGCATTACTTATCTTAGCACTCTGTCGTCTGGCTTTTTCCAAAAGTTTAGAGCTTTTAGTTCTCTCCAACGTTGTCAAAACCACTTACAGGCATCCTATCTTCAACTCACAGCGCGTGCCGCATCCCCAGCCCGAACATGAAATTTTAAACACGTTAGGCTTCTGTCTGTTCTGGTGTAAGGCAAAGTTTTCCAGCTCCACTTGTCACATTTAATGACCATAACACAGAAAGTGGAGGGAATAAGGGGTGTCATCCGAAGACATCATCCTGATGTGGTTAGCCAGGAAGAAAGTGAGTCAGCAGTGTAAGAAACATTGACTGTTCTACGCACCTGGGCAATTAGTGATGGCATAATCAGTGACTGGAAATCAGTGCATGCACAGGAGGTAGAGAGGAATAATCATGAGAATTTTTTTTTCTATAATCCTTACGATAATATTTCATCCTGGGATCTTACGTGTAATTCATTGAAATCAGAAAAAAATTGCTTTACTGAGGCTCAAGGGTTTTGGATTTGGTCAAGAGCGTTGCTTAGAATGAGAAGAGTGAATGAGCAATATTGTCTCTGTGTGTATGTGTGTGTCTGTGGAATCTCTAAGGAATTAAAATGGATTCAGAAAAAAGATCTCAAGGATGAGCTTCCAAAGTAAAAAAAAAAAAACCTTTTTAAAAATTTTTTTTCTTCTTTTTCAGAGATCATAAAAATTTATTTAATTACCTTCTAGGATTAAGCTCTCTCTTTTCCTATGGAAATACCTCAAATTCCATCAAGATGCATATCCTCTTAACAGAGGATTGACTCTGGAGTTGACTCAAAACCTTGATGAAAAATAATTGCAATACTGCTTTTTACAAAAAAACACACCCAAAGTTTCTTTTTATTAGAAAAATATTATGCATCCTCTAATCCCTAGTTTTGGACAGACCATAGAATCTCATGCAATTTAGATTACAGAACACTAATTTGGAACATAAAGAAGACACACAGAAGGTTAAAGCAGACTTAAACTTCATGAAAGACACAGAAATCTGACACTTAAACTACTTGTGGTGACTAATGATAAAGAACTACATCTAAAGGAGTTACAAAAACCTATTAAGGTTTTGCTTTTATGTCCAAAAATAATGCTCAAAAAGCAATATCTGGAATACTTTATGAACTGCAGAACCACATCAACAGGGGGAGACAAAACCTTTGCACAGTGAATAGTAACACATAGTTACTATTAATATTCAACAATTAATTCAATAGTTGCTCATTGAATCTAAGTGTCTAATGTGGGGAAGAAAAAGTACGGAAAAAAATTATTCATCCTCAACACTTTCTTTCTCCTTTAGTAACTTTCACCTCGAATTTACTCCCTTTCATGCTTCCAGTTTAGTGCTCTGAGAGCTTTATGTTGTACGAAGGCAGAATGGAATCAATAATTCTGAAATAATAGGGTGAGAGACACACTGTCTGGCTCTGGGTCCACTAGGCATCGTATTTTGGGGGAAAAAAAGAAATAAAATCTGTTCGGATTTATTCCAAATGTTCAGGTCTCTTGCAGAATCACTCTGCGTGTGGGAAGACGGAGAGATGATTTGTGGCCCCCAGCACTGAGGCCTGAGCTTTCTGTCCGCACTTTTCTTGGCTAATGTAACCAAATTTCTATTTGTTTTTGGCAAATATTGCTTCTCCAAAGCAGTAATATTCATATACTCACAGTTTGTTCATATATAAGGTCAAACAGAAAATATATGGAACAACTGATAATTTGATTCTTCCTGGTGTGTTAATACCTACTTTCTTCACAAACAATATAATTCTTAAAAACCCAAACTTAACTTAAAGGAATCAAGAGAGGCCCTCCAGTTCATTCTTCCCAAATAAAGATAAAACTCAAATTGTGGCTGGAGTTTTGGGAAAGGTGGGTAACTGCTAACTTCATCTTTTATTGACAAGAGAAGAAATCAAAGTCAGCTGTGAATATATGCTTGAGAACCCAGCAGATAAAAGGGGAAAGAATAGAGAAACACGTCATACTTCACATTTTTTTCCCCTGAAATGTTAAACACATTTCGCAAATGTATGGAAACTGCTGTTATGAAGATTTTTTTGTAGCAGAAAAATAGAGGGTTTTTTTATGTTGTAAGCTTAGAAAAGATATAGATATGTAGGCAACGTGCAACAACTTCTGTTCAGCAGAACAGAATCTCTTAGGAATGCTAAGTCCATGTTAAAAATTTGCATTTATGACTGGCATTAACCTCTGTAGCACTGGATGGGCCGTGCTGATAAAAGTTTAAATTGACAGATGAGACATCATTTTAGGTATAAAAGTTTCTGAAATTTTGTGGCTCTGCAGAATTTAGTGTGGTGGAATTCACGAAGCACAAACTTCAACGCTTTTGCATGAAATTAAAAAAAAAATAAAATCAGATGAGCAATAGCGTTTAAAGACCAAGTGAGCTGACAGACTCGAGTCACACCAGCAGACTCCCACATCTCATGTTTATTGCAATCTGTTTTACGTTCCTCAGCCAGCAGAATTTACCATTTTAGCAAGGAAATTATTATAATTGAGGGACACAAGCAACACTCCAGTGCAGCCCGTGGGTTAATTCACTTTGTTTTAAACAAGTAAAAAGCACTGGTGCTCTCTCTTGGTGTTTTTATGCTTCACATTACGTGTTTGATCCATGGACTGCAGCAGAAACTCAGCTGGGAAAGGCCTTTGCACAGATTATGTGGGTGACTGCTGCGTTTAGTGCTCAGCCAAGCACAGGAACAAACACCCTCGAAACAGATTCATCAGAACCAGGGTTGTTCAGTCCACCAAGGTGTAGGAGACAGAGCAAGGAAAATACATGGGAGAGGTTTAAATCTGAGCAGATAGCAGTCCAGCCTTCTGCAATAGAAAGCAATTTCAGCAGGATGAGCTAAAGACAAACCACAGGGTCTACATAACCTATTCTGAAAAAAAAAAAAAAGAAAAAATTCAATATTTCTTTTCTGAAAAGGAATAAAATAGTCTAGCTAGGTACAAAACCCCCACCCAAAACCCAAACAAAACAAAAGCAGACCACTCTCCCCTGTATTTCTGTGACATTGACTTAGCACTCCCTTCAGTCCAATAAATAAATAATTAAATAAATAAATGAATAAACATATTTATTTTGAGAGGAAAAAAAACCAACCTTTCCTGATGTTTTATGATTGTACTTGTTAGTCTTTCTTTTCTATTTACAATAGTTGAGATTTGTGTGCTTGAGTTCATAGGTTGTTATAATTTGGAAAAGCAAACATTAAAAATTTGGTTTCTAAAGCGCTAAACACGCAAATTTCAGACCACAGGTGAATAAGGGGATTTTTTTTTTTTTTTACTCATGTTATTAAAGTATCACCAAAACTTAGAACTGGTAAAACATCTTGACCGAGGGCTTGAGGAGTAAAAGGCTTCCCTTTTAAGAGAAATATCCTAACAAGAAAAATATCCAAAAATTCCATAACAATTATTGCATTTGTGCAGATACTGCATGCACAGATCTGTAGATGTCAGAATAATTTCTGTACCACAATAAGCTTCTCCTGAATCTTTTTTTCAGACACATTGCTGCTGCTAGGGACACATCCAGACTACAGTTTGGAATTAGATGTAGAATTATGGACTATCCAGTGAAATCTGCGATTGACAGGAACTGCTTTCAATTTTCAGTACAGGTTTTAAACCTGCCTGTTTTTTGGTATATTCCAAATTATGTTAAAATACCTAAATTCTACTTTTCAGTGCAGGGGAATAATGCACTTGAAAGTAATATCAAGATAAATCACCAGTCTTATTTATTTTATAAATTTATACAGATTTAAACAGTTTTACAATATTGTCTATGACTAACATCAGTAAGTTTCAGAGGTCTATTGTTTTTCATTTTTTTTTGGTTGAGAGGCAGGATATGAAAACGAAACACCAGATCTGGGGTGAAATATTTAATTTACCTGTGGCAGAAGGTGTTGTTTATGAAATGCCCAGAACATGCACTGAGTGACTCTCAGAGGTTGCAGGTGTGGCACAGCTGAGTGAAATTGGCAATGTCCACCCTTGACGTGGGTTATAGTTATAAAACAGACTCATAATTAAAATTTAAGAAAGAGTGGACATGGACAATGTTTAAATATCTAGAAATGTATTTGCCTTGATTTGCCTCCAGATTGGAAACCCATGGGCAACCCTCTGCCTGTACTAAATATAATTGCTCTAAAGGGATGATAAACTAAGACAAAAATAGTAGTTTTGATCTGGAATACAGGATTACTTACGAATGTTGAGAATTGTTAGGAATGACAAGAAGCTCTGATGGATATATATTCTTATGTCACGCATCTCCTCAGTGAAGTTTTGGAACAACCTACTAACGTGTCACGATAGAAAGAACTGTCAGCTAGCCAAGATGCTGGACCAATCAGAGCAGGAAACAAATTCATTTTTCAACCCAAAAGACAGATTTCTTCCTCAAAGTTCAGGAGAGATTCACAGCACTCAAGTCAACTCTGTAAGATTCACAGTGGTACAACGAAGAACAAGCTTTTCCTCCGTTGCATCCATAGGTAAAAATTTCCCAGTTGGGAGCTGTAAACCAGCATCCCTGGCTGCAAAATTTAAGGGAAGAGGCAAAATCGTGCTTTACTTAAATATTTAGGAATTTCCACTAAACACCAGTTAAATATGTTTACCAAGTGGTGATCTGCTGCTGCTAAATCAGGAATTAACTTTCTCCTCCACACGGCAAGAACACAGCAGTTCTTGCATGGCCCCAGTAATTCTGGTATCTGTAACCTGACTTCTGATGAATGAGGCATTTCCTACACTGTAATTTTTGTCCATAAAGTTAAAATTATGTAGCTGAGAGAAAACGCCTCTGTGCAGACCGGGAAACCTGAAACCATTTAAATCAGTGTGAATTTCACGAGATTTCATTACAAATGCACGTTTTGATCCCACCTGAAATGCTTTCAGTCTTCGAAGCCCAGCAGCCACAGGGTGCGCCCCCTGTACCAAATTAACAAAATTTAACAGGAAAGATGATTCCTTTATTAGCTGAACTAAAATGTGAATTAATCTTTTTTTCCTCTCCCTTTTCTTAGCTGCAGGTAGAGTCATCTGTGAGGTACCTGATACGTTCCATGTCAGAGTTTTTTATCACTTTGACCTCTTCATAATTCTGTGTTTAATTGGTTCGTACATTCTGTAGTTTCTCTGCAGCTTAGCTGTAGATCTGCAAGTAGCTGAGAAGGAAAAGGGGTTTCAGGCAGCATCCTGTAGCATTTGTGAACCCTGGAAAGGTCGGAGCTGTGTAGAGCACCGCTAATCATCAGAGAATGTGTAAGGCAACGAAATCCCCCTGGTCTGTTCACCTGGTAAAATCTCTGATGTGAGCATAAAATGCAACCACACTGGCATCCTATCATGAAGATAATTGCAAATAGTTTTATATACTCCTGATGGGCTGAGGAGTTTTTGGGTTTCTTTTTCTTTTTCTTTTTCTTTTTCTTTTTCTTTTTCTTTTTCTTTTTCTTTTTCTTTTTCTTTTTCTTTTTCTTTTTCTTTTTCTTTTTCTTTTTCTTTTTCTTTTTCTTTTTCTTTTTCTTTTTCTTTTTCTTTTCATTTTTTCCTTTTTCTTTTTCTTTTTTCCTTTTTATTTTTTTCTTTTTTCCTTTTTCTTTTTTTCTTTTTTCCTTTTCCTTTTTCCTTTTTCCTTTTTCCTTCTTTCTTCTTTCTTCTTTCTTCTTTCTTTTTCATTTTTTTCTTTCTCTTTCTTTTTCTTTTTTTTTTTTCTTTTTTCTTTTGGAATTCAAAGCTGACAAGCAGCCAAGCGAAATGCTTAGTGGAAAAATGCCTTGTAGAAAACTGATACTAAAGTACTGGGTAATTTACACTGTCTTAACCTGCATGAAGATTTTAAAGACAGGTTTCTAAAAGGTAAAATAATTTAGCAATCTGTGAAATGCACTAGTAATGATATTATATTAATAATATTTACACAAAAAAATACTTTTACCTTCCACTGAATCAATGCCTTGCTGCTTTCTAGAATATTCTCACAGTCTCTTTTTTCTCCTTCTCAGGCAATGAAAGAACAATTTTTTTTTAACCATTTTCCATCAAATCACACATTTCCTCTTCTACTGATGGCACTGTCCTATTTTTAAAAAGTCTCATTCAGTGTAGCATTATGTGATAATTTATACTGCAATATCATAGCTAAAAGCATCTCTTTACATGTAACTTTATAACTTTTTGCTTTCATCAAAGCAGAGTTATTGGAAATGTGGATACAAGAGTTCCCCAGAGTCATAAATATTACAAGGAATATTACAAGGAGCCCTTGACTGGGTAGACTCCAATATCTATGAAACAGCAACAGTAAAATGTTTCAGCAATTTCTTAACATTGAGAATTTGAGTCAAATATTTTTCAATGGGTACAGGTTTCAATTCTGAAGATTAAATTGAATAAATAAGCCTAAAGATGAACAAATTAGGTGCTATAAACTGAACAGATTAGGTGAAATAAACCATGAACTACAGTAACTCTCAAGGGTCTTGATACATAATAATTAATTTTTAAAGTACATAATGTTGTTTTCCTACTGGATACCTTGAGGTAAAAATGGAAGAAATCACTGGTATAAAATAAAAAAGGAGGATTTTCTTTTTCCTGCAGGTGAAGGATTTAACACGAGCTGTGAATTTAGTCATGGAGGGATAATTTAGCCATTGGTGTAAACAGGTTTCTGGGTTTAGATTCATCCTACTTGGTAATGAGACGTAGCTGAGAATAAATCTTGTGAATATTTGCTACTGACAACAACAAACTACAGAGAGTTCAATCCCCACAGTACTGGTGAGAGGTTCACACTATTTTGCTCTTTTTGCCTTCCTGAAAGAGAGTCCTTCACTTCTATATTTAAAATTTGGGATATGGATATTTATTCTGTGATGATAAATCACAAAAAATAAATAACTAAATAACAACTTCATCTTGTGAGATAGATTTTTTTTAATTTAAAAAAAAAAATGCAACCATGAAAATAGCACGTAAAAGCCATTAATTTTTTTTTTTTTTTTAAATTAGAATTTAAAAGTTCAAAAATATGCTGTACACCGAATACTTTCTGGGTCCAGGTCTTTTTTCACATAAGGAATGTGATGAGTGCTGGTGAAAGCCCACACTCCAGGACTCATAAATGTAATCCACGTAAACAAGAAACCCAATATTATACTTTGACTCTTATTTTTGGTTTTGGAATATCTTTGGAGTTTTAAGCTATCACTAATTCATAACAGCAACTTTCAAAGTTGAGGAGGAAAAGAAAAAAAAAAAAGCTAGTTTGATTTCTTCAAGGAATTGACCCCATGCGTTGGTCTAAGAGCTCTTTCTTGGGTTAATTAATGCGCAAATCAGGATCAGATTTGATCTTCTGACCTGGCTTCAGCATCCAGGAGGAGCCCAGTGGAGTACCAGCGTTTGAAAAGAGAAAATTCGAAAAATACCAGGTTATGTTTTACAAGGCCCGGGCAGATCAGTCAGGATGTTGGGAGCAAAGGCTGCTCTGTTTCCGTCTGGTCGAACACCTGTGGGTGGAATGTTGGCTTGCAGCTGCACGGAGTGCCTGACATGGTTATCAGACCTGCACGTGCATAAAGGTCTGGCACCCAAAGGTGAAATAAAAGATCTGAGGTTCTGCTTTTTTCGCTAAAACATCGCCTGAATAAAGCTGGAGGGAGTTCAGGAAATCAAAGTGTCAGCGCAGGAGGAGGAAGGTTTCCTTCGGTAATAAAAATCATGAGTTTTTTCGAGTTTTTTCAAGGTTTTTTGGGTTTTTTTTTGTTTTTTTAGTCTTGTAATATTTTACTGACAAGTCTAAAAAACAAACTTATGTTAGGAGGACAGCAACGTTATCTCAGTTGAGGAATAAGCTGTAGCAGGCAGATAATCATCCCCAGTAATTAACCAGGAAGCCTTCCAGCAATGGAAACCCCAAAATTCTTAACATTTGGGATGAAACACGTGGTTGAATCATTTCACCTCCTTGAGAGAACACCAAAATGGGGGGGAACCCTGGAGCTGCACCAGCCTGATTAGGAAAGGATCACTGGTTTAAAAGCTCTGGAGGTCAATATACAGCCAGAAAAAGTCAGGAGTGATTGCAAACTGGCACATTTCTCCATCGAGGAAGTCAGCAATTATTTCAAAGGTCAGGTGTACCTATGTATTATTTCAGTATATTTTCTGACAAATGCTTTTGTTGCAAAAATGCAAACCCTCCAATTTGTGCAAGCTGTCTCACAGAGTGGTGTTGTTAAGGTGCTTCAGAAAATTGTGTGAGTATTGGTAGATCTGGCCCTGCAGAGGTAGTGAAGGGATCCCAAGGTTGCTGGAGGGAGTGCTTTAAGGGATTATTTCAAGTAAAAATTAATTTACCAGACTAGCCATGTAAATTCTGCTGTAAATATAACGTTTTCTCTTTAGAAGTTCTTCTAGCACTATTTAGTGAACTACAATCTTTCCCAAGACCATCTTTTGTTTTATTTCACCGTTTGATTCCTTGGGTACAGATAAGAGCTACGTGTTAATCACGAGAAGTAAATAAAACAGACGTTTTTACAGGATTACTTTGCTTAAGGTACTGTTAAAAGTTCTAATAAAACAAAACCAGGAATACTATATGCATTTTCCTTACTTAATTTCCTTATTGTTCAGAAACATTCTCAGTTTAAAAGCAGCTTTCTCGAAGACCTTTTTCTTTTTTTTTTTCTTTGTTTGTTTGTTTAGTTTTGGTTTTCTTTTTTGTTGTTGTTGTTTGTTGGTTTGGTTTGGTTTGGGTTTGTTTTGTTTTGTTTTTTGGGGATTTTTTGGTTAGTTGATTGGTTTTTGTGTTTCCTCTGCTTCAGTGTCCCTGTGGGAAATGTTTCTCCTTGAAAAGAAAGACTTTCCTCATCTGAATTTGCTATTTTTCTACAAATAAATAAGTAGAAAAAAAGACATCTGCATTTCCTCTGTAAATCTCCTTAATTAAAACAATGGATTTTATGGCGGCCATCCTTAGAAGAAATGAAAAGGATCTCCTGTCTTGTCATACATCTACCAAGAAAGACATCAGGACGTGTAGTCCTGTCTTGGAGCAGGAGGACAAACTCAATGACCTCCTGAGGTCTGCACCAAAATTTCTTTTTATTTCTGTGATAAAATTGCAGTTTTTATTATTCTATTTGTCTTAGTGCACTTAAGTTTTCTGGCATACTGATTTCGTAGCAAAATTAGTCCCTTCTAGAAGTTAGGCCTATTGCTGTTTTTCCAAGACAGTGTTTGAGAATTCAGAGTCGTTATTTCCTCTCTCAGATTTGCTGGCAAACGTGGACATTTCCACTGGAATAACAATGCCTTTTTCCTTCAACGTGCATTCGAACATTACATGGAGCTTGACTCATAATTTGCACTCTGAAAAGAAGCAAGTTAAAAAAGGATACAAAATTAAAAGAAAAAAAAAATATTCAGAAATACAAACAAGCTTTTCATGTGTCTATTCTGCAATTAATCTTAGCATGGTACTGCTCAAGGACTGTACTATAATTTGGGCCTATTTGTAAAAGTGTAACCAGCCCAATAATATGTTCATTAATAAGTATTCAGGCATGTGAATGTATTTAAAAAAAACAAAACATCAAATTAAAAATACAGTCATATTGATAGAAAGGAGCAATTAGCAGAAAAGTCTCGTCAGCAGAAAACTTACAAAGCCCAAACAGAACCAAACCAAGCAAAATTTTAAAAAAAGAAAAAAAAAAAAAAGAAAAAAAGAAAAGGAAAAAAAGGAGAAAAAAGAGCATTTGGGCTTACTTTGCAGGTGGGATGACAGGATTGTGATATTTCCTAGGTCAGATGGGAATTTCTACAAGTCTCAGTTGCGAAATAAGAACGTACAAGGCAAAATAAGCAAATGTAAAATATATATTGAATTTGCCCATTTATCTGTTTTAGTTGGACTGTCACAAGCTTTCTCTGGATCACTGGTGCCTGAGCAAGTACCTGGTTATCAATGGCATTTCACAACCATTGATTACCCCTCATATTTTTTTTCTTCAAACCATACCTGCTTAAACCTGGATATCTCCATTCCCACCTTCCACACTCCAAAATGTTTTGTATATTCTACTCCACATCTTGTTTGTTTGTTTTTTTTTTTTTTAAACAAATAACATTCTGTCATCGTTATGGTACACAGAGCTACTAACAATATTTACACTTTGAAATTTTCTTCCCACCTCAAAATTTTGCAAAAATAAATGTGTCAACCCTCAAATCCTTTTCTGAGAGTTTAAATCATTTTTTATTGGAGCATGAAACAACAAACTTTAGGAGCATCAAGTAATATTGAAAAGGCTGTTTAGAGTGACTTGGAGATCCCTACACTCTCCTAAGAGCATAATAGTTCATTTGCTTAGTTGAAATATTTACATTTATGTGGAAGTGTGTTAGTGGACCGTACAGATAGGTGGAGTCAGTAACTGTTGGGAAGACATACAAGAAATGCAAATGCAATTAAAAAAATCCCTTGTCCAAATATTTCCTCATTCTCCTGTGATATTATCTTTATAAATAACCTCAGATAATTGGTCGTCACACCACATAACACCTTGGGTTTGTTGTTTGTCTTCACTTGCCACGTTTCCTTTTAGATACTGTTTTACAAGCCAGAGATTTTTATTCTCTCTGTGAAATTATATAAAGAACACAAAGCATATGAAGATATAAATAGATATAAATTCCATTGCAGCAATCAGCAATGTGTGTCTGCCCTCACTCCTTGTACTTCTGCATGAGTTTTCTAGAAGCTGTGGATTGGGCCCTACACAGGCACTCTAGGGGTGGAAAAATAATACACAGATTACAGACACTTGTCAGCTCAAAACAGGAAGGTATTCTTAAATAATAATAGTAATAATAATAATAATAATAGTAATAATAATAATAGTAACAGCAACAATAATAAAAATATTCTCTAATTAATAAGATGAGGAGAAAAATAAAACAACCCTGGCAGGTACAGAGAAGAACTAAAGGAATCATAACTTCCAAACCTGTAACAGTGTGTGATGTGAAAATGTTTTGGGTTTGTCTGTTTGCTTTGTTTTGTTTTTCTAAGTGATAACAATCCTCTAAGAGAAATTATCGAGAGCTAAAATTTTTGCCAAATCTTGCACAATACAGTAAATGGACAACTCAGTATCTGGCAGGACAAAACTAAAGATTTAAGAAGGTTTGTACAGACAATTTTTTTTAACTCATCACTTAAACTTGAGACAAAAATGTTAAAAAAAATAAAAACAAAACAAAACAAAACAAAACACTCAAAAAAACAATAACCAATCAAAACAAAAGCCCCCAAAAACCCCAAAAAACTGAAACCTAAACCAAACCAAAAATACAACATCACCACAAAAATCCAAGTTTTATGGGATATGACTTATAAAAGTATTAGAATGCAATGCGAGTGGAAGAGCCTGTAACTAGAAGTTTCTTCTAGGACGTTGAAGAGAATGTAAAAAGGTGAATTATTCACCTTCCTTTCAGCTGGCAGCCTCCTGCGGGTTGGTGTCCTTACCTAGGGTGGGAAAGGCCTGGGCTGTGCTTCTTCACCCATATCCACATCTTTTATTCTCCTGACAAATGCTCTCAGCCCTAACATCTAAAGGAAGCACGTGAGGAATTTGAATGTCCTTGCTGGTATCTTTGGGATGTATTAAACATATTATTTCCTATTTATTTTAGTGGATTACAGAGAGACCTTTCTGAGGTCTCCACACCTTTGCTGGGGTGTGTTCCCCACTGCCATCAACTGCCTGGGAAGGGCTCACCCTGACAGCTTATGGAACACTCTTTGTTAATCAAATTGCGACAGGTTAAGGTTCCAGGATTGCTGGTGATAGAATCTGACTGAAAAAATGTATCCAACTCAACAGGCAGACAAGCTGTAATCCCCCAAAAAAGCCACTTGGAGACAACGTTTAATGGGGTTACACCGTGGTTCTCACACAGCCATGGATAAGGAGAGAGGTTCAGCCTGTCCAGTGATCACAGAAGCTGTGCTGGGACTTCTCTCCCTTCTCGAGCTGCTTTTATGCTCTTTCTTCACATTTAGGTGGAGCTTGAGTGACTCCAGTCGTGCATCGGGACGAGCGAGGGGTGGTCATACCTTGGAGTCAGGGAACTTTGGGGCGGATGGCCATGTCAGCATTACATCTGGGGTGATTCAGGGGTGGAGGTCCACATCAGGATTACATCTAGGGTGATTTTGGGAATGAGGTCCACATCAGGATTACATCTGGGGTGATTTTGGGATGGAGGTCCACATCAGGATTACATCTGAGGTGATTTTGGGATGGAGATCCAGGTCGGTATTACTCCTGAAATAACTTTGGGATGGATGTCCATGTCAGTGTTACCTCTGAAGAGAGTGATTTTGCCGTGGTTGCTGGCTCCTTTTACCTCCCTTGGTTGACAGCTTACACGTGGCTTGTCGGCTAACAAAACCCACCATTTTCCAGCTAGAGAGTACCCAAATTTACCCCAATAATTTCCCTACTGTTATAATTGTGTCTACAGTTTTCCAGTTTTCCTCAAGTTTAACCCCAGCCTTTTTTTCCAGACGTATTTTCTGGGGAAAAAAAAATTAAAAAAAAAAAATCAGAAGCTTGCTTTCAAATTCAGGTATGATAAATCTCCTCCCATAAATATTCAAATTAGTTTACAAAATCCCTTTGGAAACTTAGGACATAGCCTATTGATATTCCTTGAAGTGTACTCCAAATTACATGTGTGCTCATGAAAACTCTGTTCTGTCTTTTTCAATACATGTTTGCGAGAAAAAAGCCTATTTCCCACATGCTGTTCCCGAGCTCCACATTTAGTTTTAACATTCAAAATCTGCCATTCTTCTTGTACTTGCTATTTACATAAATTAACCAGAAGAAAGCAGAAGTAACATCATATGACTTATGCAACCAGTCAACACATTCTGAATTATGAATATTTATAGCAACGTCTTTGTGCACTAGACATGAAAGAGAAAATTTCGCACAGAAATTAATGAATATTTGTGAGCAACTCTTAGTGGCGAATTTTGCAATCCGTTTGCAGACAACATGCAGGAGAAGAAGCAATGAGTGTTAATGAATAATAATTAGTGCTCCTTCTTTTGTCTGACACGCGCACTCTCTCCCCTATTCAGCTCAGTAAAGTGGTGTAGCTGCACCAGATGGCAGAATTTGGTTCACAATATGGGCAGCAATTGGTATTCATATTCACATGTAGTCACATTGCAGTGTGCTCTCAAGTGCTGTGTTGACAGGGATTGTATTATGCCAAACCACAGCACCAGTTCATTGTTTGGACACGCAAGACTTCTGGCTGTGAGATTTTTTAGAAAGGTCACCCAAAATGTTGGGCACAGAAGCAGAACTGACCAAACAAGCCTTGAAATATTTAGTTTCACCAGACGCTTTCTGATACGATGTCATGAAAACTTTTTAAACTCAGGAGGAAATTTAAGAATCGACGCTTTTGAAAGCTTGGTACACCCTGACTTGTTTTATGCAATCAAGGTGGTATAAGCAAATTGTCTCAGGTGGGCAGGTGGAGAAAACAATATGTAGATCAAAGAATCAAATGAGTGTCTGCAGGCTAAATTTGAAAGCAGGGAATCCCACACCTTCCCATGAGAATATACCACTAATATTTCCTCCACCACCATCCACAGGTTGCATTTTCCCCGATTTCTTTATGAGCAGAAGCAAAGATTAGTAGAAGTTATGAGTGCAGCCCGTGTGTTTACTTTTGATGAGTTTTCTCTCTTTATTCAAACTGAAAACTATCTGTAGCCAAAAGCAGCTGAGGTTAGCTTGTGCTTGGCTTCTTGTCTGAGGGTGCCCAGAAAGTTTTCTAAAATGCACACCTATATATTTAAAGAGGGCATTAGTTTGCACACTGAAATATTCTGAATGTTAACTAAGAGTGGAAAGTTAAAAAACCTTTTTTTTTGCCGCAAAAGAAGGCAATTACAGAAGTTACCACTTTGGACTCATGCCAGTTTGATACACATAGAATTCCCTCAAGAAAAATATCCATCAGTCTTGATAAATTCAGCACTGGTGCAGACCTTGAAGAAAAATTCTTGTGTAGCGCTAGAAAAATCCACAGATATGAAGGTAAATTTTGACTGACAAGACAAAAAAATTCAGCTTTTGGGTCAGCTTGCAAGTTGTGTTTTTTCCTTGTAAGTGATGCTATTACTGACCATTGTGGACCCAGCTGGTTGCTTGGAGAAGGGAAACATCCATGTCTAACCACGCCAGTAGCATTGTCCTTCTCCTGATCTTTTTCTTCCCTAGGTGAATGGTCCCATTCCTCCAAATGCACATAGACACTTATCTTTCCTGGCCCTGGGTAAGACGAGGGGAAAAGAAGCAGCTGATCCCTTTGATATCTCTCAGATGCAAAGCTGGGCATGATGAGAACTTGACCTGCACAGAAGATGTTGGTCTTTCAGTTTTTATGCAGCTTCTTGGTGCTGCAGTTGAGATACTATCCCCATGGATTTGAGGCTTAAATTGTGTCTCAGGAGTGGTAAAAAGTGAGAGTCATCCATTCTTAGAGCTGTTGCTGAAGTTAATATATCACATGCATCTTTCCTGAGGTGAAAAACCTCCCCAGTTTTGCTCCAGTTGTCAGGTTGTTGCCCTCGAGAACCTGTGAGAAGGAAAAACAAAACACCCTATTTCCATTCTAGGATAGGTTCAACAACATTAACCAAAAATTCCTTTTAAACAGGCAATTTTCATGTGTGATTTTCTTTTTTTGGTCTAATTTTATTACAGGCTCTTAGAAGATTTCCCCATTGAATTACAGGAAAGCTCATATTTTAGGAAAGCCTTTGATACCTGTGTGGATAATTCTCACATTCCCCTGTGTCTCCCAGTGAGACAATTTTTATTTTAGGAAGGCAGCAGCAGGGAGTAAAGGAATCTTACTGTTTACTTAATCAGATCCTAATCCATTTCCTAACCCAAGAAATTAATTTACACTTCTCACCACCAGAACCAAGAGTATTAACAACACTGTTTATCTTGTGTGCTTGTGGCTGGCTGCACTCCTTCCTGTCAGAAACCATCCCTCCACCACCTCTGTACCTTGTGTCCTTGTGTCTCTGCCACGTCCCTGCTCAGGTCTGCCTCAGTTTCCCCAAATGACCACGGAGGTTCCTTGGCAGAGCTTCTTCAATGCCATGGAGTGGTCAAATGGAGGATTGCCTGAACCCTGAGAAATCCGAGTTAAAGGAAACCTTGCACTGTCTGAAATGTGGGACACGTGTCAGCATTCACACAGCCACACTCCTCACCATCAACAATTAGCAATAATCCCCTAATTAATGATGTCTGTACTGAGGTGGATGGAAGAGCTTTAGTTTCTGACTAGATCTTACAGGTCTGATTCTGATCTTTTAAATAACTATTTAATTTTTTTTTTTTTAAAGAGTCTGTGTAACTAAAAGCGGTACAGGATGTACATCTGTCATTTCCTTTTGCAGGTTTAGTTTTACACCTCTATTCACCAAACATTTATTATTATTATTATTATTATTATTATTATTATTATTATTATTATTATAAGAATACACAAAAAACACCATATCACAATGGTAAAATGCATTTTTACACTTGAGAGTACAAACCTTCTTCAAGTTCAGTTTTCCCTAGAACTTCAAATGCTCCTAGAACCTTTCTGTGAATATCTCATTTCAGCCTTTATATTTCTAGAAATGTTTGGCACCCACTAAGTAACACAACTGCATTTATTTAACTTCATGGAGTATATTCTAGCTCATCTTCCGCTACAGTATATGATGAAATCAAGGGTTATTTTACTTCTGCAACTAGAAATATTGTTGTCACATTAGACAACTACTAGTATGCACAGAATTGAAGCTCCTCTACACACTACTTAATTTGTTTTCCAATTGAATGATCTCCTAATATTTAAATTTTGGTGTTGATGCATTGATCTCTTCACAGCCATTCTCAATACTAAAAAAAAAAAAACCCAAAAATATAAATGTGATATTTGAACAAGTATTTAAGAAGCTGTTAGACTTACAAAGAAGTACCTCAGAGTTTTAGCCCAGCCTACACCAAAACAGAGATTTGAAAATGAAGATTTCTGCATAATCCCATGTGCTTTGAGAACACGGCAGCACACCCAGCAGGGGAAGGAATGCATCATTTTGGAACATTCCTTAGTCAGAGAGGTGGTTAAAAGATCAGATTTTTCATGCCCTCGTTCCACTTTCAAACATATCCAAAAGTATTCATTAGACAACATTAACAATACTGATTTTCTTGGGCAGTTAGCAGGAGGAAAAAAAAAAAATGCGCGGGAGATCTAAAGTTTTCAAAAGGAGTAAAAGACAATACAGAATTCCCAGACCACTGCTCCCTGTGATTCTACAGGAAACGCAGAACAAACAATTTGCTCATTTAGCAGTGTCCTCAGCAGATACTGATTTATTTACAACTAGTGTAAATGAGATTGCTGACAGATATGTTGTATTAGTTCACCTCAAATACTATTCAAAAAGTGGTTTTTTAAAATACTTTTTAAAACGTATTTTAAAAAGTGACACCTCAAGGCACCGCCGTTTGTAACCCACAGGAAATGCACAGATTATCTCTTTCAGTGCAATACTTTCATAAATCCTCTTGGTACTCTTTATTTCTGTGCACAGAGAGTCAGTAACTGCAGAAGGCAGCACTTGTGGAAAGTGGCATTTTGCAGAAGTAGGAGCAAAATGTCCTTTCCTCTTGGAAATGCTGTAGGTCCCTATTTAGCTCCATATATTGGGCTTTTTGAAAAAGCTTTCCTCTCCTAAAATCGGTCTAGAACCAACACAGCTAAAATTGAATTAGCTGTACCTTTTTCTCATGTTATAAAAGATTAAAAAAAAAAAAAAGAAAAAAAGATAGCTTCTTATCAGTTGTGAACCCTGAAACAAATCATCCAACAGAAAATGAAAATACAAAAGTAGTGCAGTGTCCTAACGACTGACCCATTGAATGAGTGTGGCTAAACCAGAGATTTATGTAAAAGAATTTTATTGTTAAACACAATGGTGTATCTTCAAAAAGAATTTGAGTTTATAGATCACACTTATTAAAGGAGAAGAGCAAATTCTAGTCAGATGTAAGTTGGACATGCTTTGGACAGGGTGAGGGCTTTGAATTTTCTTCAAGAATTTTAGAGAAAAAAAAAAAATTGCTGCCATTGAAATTCCTTTCTGGTTTATTTAATTCTAAGAGACCTGGCAGGGCCAGGAGTTGGACTGGAAGATCCTTGTGAGTCCCTTCCAGCTCAGAATATTCTATGATTCTCTGATTCTCTGTGAAGATATTTACAGCATTTTTCCATGCATTTTTAGAAAAAAAAAAATCAACGATTTCTATGCATAAGTCATATTTAATGGAATTACATTCGCACTTTGAAAATATAATTTAATCAGGTGCCACCCTTGTAATTTGCTCTTGCTTTCCTTCCTCATGTGCTTCCTTAAGCTCTTCTAGTTAGGTGTGCTCTACAAAGAGAAGAAAAAAATATTCTATTAAAAAAGAAATCAATGCTGGTAGATGCTACTGAATCCTGAAATCATTCTACAGATGATTTTTCAAGATCTTTCAGGTTTGTTCAGGTTATCAGAAATATTACAGGGGGGAAGTTCATGTGAACAATGAGTACATGATGCCTGTGTAAAATACAATTCCTGCCCCCTATGCCTGCACTCGTTTCGGAGTCCTTTCAGTATTTCCCCCAAATTCAATCCTCTGGCACTTGTGCATTCTCGGTCAATAAATTTCAAACATTTATCACATTGACTGGAGATTTCAGAGCACTGAGGTTCCAATTTGTTTTCTGCTGAGCCAAGGCTTTCTGTAAAAACAAGATCTTGCAGAACTCTTCAGCGCGGCGTTAATCTTTCACACAAATAATGGCTCAAAACTAAATCAGCGTCTGAATTTTGAGACAGTTTTAAGAGTCTCCCATCAAAAATGGAAAAAAAAAATAATAGTCCTTGTCAGGAAAAACACACAGTTTCTCGGGCAGGTATTTATATTGTTTGAAAGTAATCTTGAATGTGAGATTACTTGTACGCCCGCAAACACCCTGCGGTAGCATTTTCAAAAGGCTATTAAAATTCATGGAAATATCAGATTTATGTATCTTATAGCTGTTTCAGCTTATAGAAAGGATCACAAAGCTATTTATTTTAAAGCTCTTCGGGCTGTTCTGTTGGGTCAGGGTTCTAGAATTCTCTTTTTCCACTCTTGCCGCCAGTTCCCGAAACCACCCTTAAGATGAATGTCCTGCAACCTTTCCTCCCTCACCAACAGTTCTTTCTTGGACTCGGTTTGCTAAGAAAGACAAAAGAATCCCCAAATCTCCTGTTTCAGGCTCAGGACTGAGCTCTTCTGCTTCCTGATTGTCCCTCTCTCTCCCTAGGAGTGCCAGAGAAGTTCTTTATCTCCATCCTTACAGACAATACACCTGTCAGCTACATCAATTCTGTCCCCGAAGGTCACAATTAATTACTGGCTTATAACTGTAATGAGCCTTTAACACTGCACTAGCAAACATTAAATTGGTGTGAGGAGAGGAGAACAGAAACATATATTGAAGCGCAGCAACAGATTTTAAGAAAAACCACGTCACTTCAAGATTCCACAAATGCTGGAAATTGCCCAGGAAAGAGAAGAAAATTCATAACATAATTTCAATAAGTCAGAATCATTCTTTTCGTGTGGGAATCAGCAGTGAATATTTACATTTATACCACAGGGAAAGAGCTTTTCAGATCAAAACTGATCACAGTTTGTTGTTGTGGGGGATTCCCCTAATCTTTCATTCTTTCACAAAGTGGAAGTCCCACAGCTCTCTTCCCTATAAACTCTGAAGTGGAAGGAGAGGCAAACCTTTGCCTAAGGAAGGGGGTGTTCAGTGTTTGATAAGAATGTAAATTGTTCTCCTCTCGTACATTCCCGTTACTTGAAGTAAGGAAATGATAGAAAGAACTACTATTTACGGAGCGGGAGCCATTAAAATGAAAAATTATGAAAACGTGATTGCACTGAAGTAGTAAATATTTTGATTGCCTCATGCAGTCAATTAACATTGCACTTTTAGCCAGTATTTTGAAGTGGATTATGTTCATATCTTCTGGTCATCTAGAAGAATAAAGAGATCTGGATAATCTAAATTGTGGAAAGTACGAGTGGTTCTGATTAGTCTTGAAACCAGGATAAATTCAAACTGTTCATTTTTTCAGTGTGAAGAATCTATGATTTCCTAAACAGTATTGTTTATGCCCAGAAAAAACATCAGACTGGACACATGAATATGCTGTAAACATTTAAAAAACAAGGGAGAAAGCTTATCGGTGACATTGCTGTTTAACAACACAAAGGAAGCAAGCCCTTCAAGATGTCAGCCAAACAGAACGTGTTCTAAAATCTATTAAAAAGCTTCAAGTGTGAGAAGTTAAATTGCGTTTCCCACCTAATCAGATGCTTGTTTTTGTCAGAAATTTATTTTCTTTCACTTAAGATTATTATTTTCAGGCTATCAAGAGGGAGTTACAAAATTTAAGTGAATAAAGGGATGTCTGCATTGCAACCTGCTATTCACCTGCTGGCATGGTAATAAAACAAACATGTTCCTTCATCCCATTAAGAAGTACTAAGTAATCCAGTGAGTGAGTGTGAAGAACAAATTGCCTCACTGCCAAAATTATGAATTGAGGAAAATCCTCAGGGTGCTCCGCTCGTTGAACTTGGCAACAACATATTTAATACAATATCGCAAAGGTAGTATAATACTTAATTTTCAGATATCTTATAGGGGAAATGGAAAACACGGCAGAAAAAAAAATCCCTGTCCAGGTCCACGACTCTTACCAGTTTCTTGTAGATGTTCCGTGCTTGGAAGGTGTAACATTTAACATCAGAAGTACTTGTCTAATGTAGCTGATGCCACTGCAGGCTCCTTATCTTGCTTTTATGTTAGAAATGAGCCGTGTGTTCACTCCTCCCGTGCTGGTCTGGTCCTCTTTGTGCTGAGATAAAGTCAGGTCTGCTGGCAAAGCTCTTCCCAGCCACATCCTACATTATTCCCTGAGCTGCACAGGTGCATTTTCCTTGCCCACCCTGAATCTTCTTCCATTTTAGCCATTCCACCTGTTGGAGTTCCAAGAGTCACAAGCTAGCAATGGCATAGACAGATTTTTTTTTTTCTTTTTTTTAAATTTTTTATTTGTAAATAGGATCTCCTAGTTTAACTGAGAGAAAACTATGAGCTTTTAATGGTGTCAGATATTATCAAGAGTCTGTAGATAATCTGTCACTAGGGTTTTTGTTTAAACAAAAGTTAGACAGTATTTCGAAAGAAAATTTCCTGGTTTATGATGGGTATCTCAATTTTTGTTTTTGTCTCTTTAACTGAAGTGTCCTCCAAGCTCAGTCGAAACACTGAAACTTAATAGAGGAAGTTCACTCTTCATTTCTGAGATAGTTTGGACTGGTTTCTGCAAGCCACTGTACTTTATTGATGTTTTTCCATTTTCTACCATAACTGACCTTTCTTGTACTGATTGAAGAAAAGCATCTTAAGTTGATACAGATAAAACATTATGACTAGCAGAAAAAAAAAAAAAAAGAAGGTTGACTATCTCAGCCCAGCAATTCTTTAAAAAAAACCCCAAACCCTGACTGTAGAACAGTTTCATTCTGTTCATTCCACTCTAATAATACAGGAAGGAAGACAGGGATCAAAGTGTCAGATACAGGATTCTCTCGTTCACCCCCTGATCCTTCTCTTCGAAGCGTGAGACCTCACAGAAGCAGAAATATCTTTCCAGGCAGTGCAGCAGGGAAAGAGATTTAGCATTGCTTAAACCATTTCCCCCAGGGGTTGAATTAGGCACTCTGCCTGCTGAACTGCCCTATCAGCCCAGATCCACGAGCAGATCCTGCTCCCTTTCTCTCTGTGATGCTGCCAGCTCGCTGATAGAGATATGTTACATACTCCAGTATTTCCCACGGAAAGATGAAGCCTCTTTTGTAAACCAGGAGTGGGCGTGCACCACATATTTCAGTTTTCTGCAGGTGAAGGATGCTTCTCTCTCCATCTTTCACAGACTGATTTTGTTCATATTCCCAACTCATCTTCTGTGCAATCACATTGTCAGGTTTTCTGCTAACGAGTAGACAGCTCTTTGCCTTTCATTTGAGGTGGGAAAAAAAATAAAAGGAAATTCAGATTAGAAACATAAATACCAAGTATTATAATCTTGGTGTTGTCACTCAATAACATTCACTGTTCGTAAATGGCCAATGAGAGCAACTCACAAAAACTGGTGCAAAAATATTGAAGGCAGACAGGAAAAAAGAAAATGAAACATTCAAATTCATTTTGGCACCACACAAAATCAAAGAATGGTTTGGTTTGGAAGGCACCTTAAAGATCATCTTGTTCCATCTCCTCCTGTGGGCAGGGAGACCTTCCACTATAAATACTTTAAATATCAATACATACTCTGCTACTCAAGAAATCCAAAGATGTTAATAAAGAAACAGGACTGAATTGAGACTGATTTTGTCAATCCAACCTGCTTTTGATGCCATGAAGAGGAGCATTTGGCAAAACTTAGAGAATTCCTCTGCAGAATTCACTATGGGTAGAAAAAATTCGGACATTTCTGATTCACAGTGATAGGTCTAGAGGAAAAAGGGTTTCTGTTTAACCACTGGTAAATATCTTTATAAAAAGCCTTGAAATTAATCAGCATAGAATCTGGATGGTCCTAATTTATTTACTCTGAAAACAATTTCTATGTGGAGGAAAGAGCATTGGCCTACAGTTTTTACAAAAGCGTTTTAAGCTTAATATTCCTGCTGCAGCAACGTGTCAGTGTAAAAACACAAATTTGTTTTTCTACCTAATTTCATAACTCTTTAGCCTCATTGATATGTACCAGGGCAAAAACCTACCTGGCCTGCTAGCATTACAAAATCAAGACGATGAGTTCAAACCCTCACCAACAAATAGTATGTTCATAAAATATAATTACATTGCCTTGTCGAGCCACCAGAAATCTTAACATTCACTCACCCGAAGGAAAATATTCATCTAATCAACACTTTATTCAAGTGTTATTGGGCTGAAGACAGACAGTCAGAACCTTGGGGCTGTTCAGCCCTGAGAGGAGGCACAGCAGAGGAAAGAACCTCATCCCTGCTCTGGGATGGCCCTGCTGGAGCAGAGAGGTGGGACCAGATAATCCAGTGGGGGCCCTTCCAACCTGACCTATTCTGGCATTCTGTGATTAAAATTTGGGGTTTTTAATTTTTTTTTTTTCCCCCAGCAGAAAACTGGCGTAAAAACCAAATTATTAACACAATTGTGGTGAGATTCTACAGCCTTAACTGGTGTGATGATGAGAGGAGGACGTCAGCACCACAACAGTACACTGACACGTTTAATTAGTTGTTATTCTGTTCTATATTCTATTCACCCTATGCTGCTCTTCGGGGGTCACAGGAATAGTTTTATTGTTGTAGAATTCCCTATAAATTCTTTCCCTAAATGGTGCCACGGATTAAAATTTAAACCTGAAGAGCATTACAGACATTATGATGAAGTCAACAACTGATTAGCTGTTTACTTATATTTAAATTCTGACAGGCCGAACACGAAATAAAAAGGACACTCAGGTTTTCCTTTCTTTGGTAGCTGTGGTGTAGGAGAACAGATGACATAAAAAACTTCATCCACCAAGGACTCAAAATCAGCCAAAGAGATGTGGGGCAGGTTCAGGACAGAAAGAAAGGAAAGCACTTCACAGTGAATAACAGAGGTTGTTCTAAATGTATGAGTTACAAGTACAAAGTCATTAGTGTAGTTTAAAATAAATCTCCTTGACAAGTAACTGCACTCCTATACATACATTTGCTGTAATGAGAAATGGGAAGTATGCTATTTTTTGCCTCTTTAATTTCATCTTTCTTGAAAAATACTGAAGAAACTTCTTTTTTTTTCAGCCGAGTGCCTTCACGTGCTGAAAACCGGTTTTAACTATTTCTGGCAACCCTAATCTTTTTAAAAATAAATAAAAACCCAAAGAAATTTTTAAAAAAAAAAAAAAAAAGGATTAAAAAATTTAGCCAACCACAGCCAACTCCCCTCATCCTTAAAACTCCACCCACCAACGCTGCAATCAGGACCATCTCCTTTTTCAGTGATGCTGGATTCCAAGAAAATCTTCTATAAGCTCAGAAATAAAGTCTATAGTGTGTGAATCAATTATTTTTGTATTATATATAACAAAATAGAGCATGACACTTTCTTTTGACAGGTTCTTAGGATAAGGGCATCTACATTTGTGTCGTGATTGGCTTTCTACAGAAACAGAAAAAGATACAAAAAATAAAAAAGAATATCAAAAAGAAAAAAAACAAGCAAACCAGAAATCAAGGGTTAGAGGAGATTAAAAGAAATAAGAGGTAATTGTTTGTAATGTGTGCTAAATTGTTAACATTTTCAATAATTTAACAGATGTTTTATCTAATAAAAGGCTGGAGCCACATACATTTTGAGTGACAATTTATTTAATTTTACTTAAAATTCTGCTGCACTTCAATAAATTCTTCCCGAACCGACGTTTTAACACGCTATCAAGATTTATGCAAGAAAAACTCTGCACATTGTAAACTTCAGTGTTATTTCAGTTATAAATTAGATTGTTCTTGTAGTTGGGAAAAAGCATAATATTTCAAACAGCCAAGATGCAACATTTAAAGATCTGTTCATTTGTACTGGGCACACTCACACACACACATACGGCCTGCAGAATCATAGCTGGTTGGAAATGATTATTTTTAATTGAAAGCATAAATCAATTCTTTTCAAGCATTGAAACAGTGTCCTTTTTACTATTCAGGAAGGGCCAGTGTATAATTAGATGATACTTGAGTTCATAGATAAATATATGCTTTGTTGATTGCACATGGCATTTCAGAGTAAAGCAGCTGCAGAATTACTGAAAGAATCGAGATTTAAACAAATTCTCTGGCATCTTTTATCAGGAATGTAGAGTTTTACTTACTGTCACACAAATTGATCCATTAGTCTTTCAGTAAAACATAAAGAAAGAAATATTATACATCCAAGCTGGTTTAGCAGTAGATGATCCTCACCTCAAGAATACTCAGGATTCTTAAAACCTTCAGGTTATTGCTAAGTAAAATAGTATTGCCCATGACACCTGCCCAGATGCTGTGTGTTATCACCAAGATTAATTCCTTTGACAAATCTACACGAATTTCACATTTCTTATCATTTCTGTACAGAAACTATAGGTATAAAAGTTGCAAATATCCTCAAACCGTTGTAATCTGAAGATTGAGGTACTGTTTGACTATGGAACGTCTATTATTTCCTAAAATCTGTGGTTTTGGTTTGATAATCTCATAAACCTACATGCATATTTTGTTCGGATTAGCACGGTTTCACCTCAAAAAAATATTTGCCAACTATCTGAACACACCATTCAACACCCTCTCTTTGAGAAGCATTTGTTGTTTCGTTAACTACTTCCTTTGTAAAGAGACAGATTTGCACGGTTCCTCCCGTAACTCGATGGAATTGTCTCCCAGAGGAGAAAAGTCATTAAAAAATGCACAAAGAATACTGAACCGTAGAATGCCCTGAGCTGGAAGGGACCCACAGGGGTCGTCCAGTCCCACCCCTGTCCCTGCCCAGGCCCCCCAACAATCCCACCCTGGGCACCCCTGGCAGCGCTGTCCAAACTCTCCTGGAGCTCTGGCAGCCTCGGGGCCGTGCCCATTCCCTGGGGAGCCTGGGCAGTGCCCAGCACCCTCTGGGGGAAGAACCTTTCTCTAAAATCCACCCTAAACCCACCCTGGCACAACTTCAGGCCGTTACCTCTGGTCCTCACCAGAGCCCAGGGATCAGAGCTGCGCCTCTGTTTCCCCTCGAGACCCAGCGATCTCCTCTGCAGAAATATTTGCTCGAATGTAGCTTCCTATGAATAATCACGCAAGGCAAAAAAAATCCATGGGAAAATGTCTGGATACTTATATTGATTATCTGACTATGCAGTCTCATGGTCCAGTAAAGATGGTCTTGGATATTCCTTTTAAGAAACCAGAGGTTGTCATTAACATACACCTCAAGGAGTGTTAGGCTTTAGCTGGACAGATCTCAGCTGCCTAGGCAGTTGTTCTAATTAGTAAGGGGATTTATTTTATCTTTGATTTGTTTTAGCTGTTCTCTACCTGTCTGCAGTCGTGTGGTGCAGCTCAACGTGCCTCTGAAAATAATGAAGTGTAGTGAAGTACAGGTGTAAGGTGGCGGCAGGAGCATAAAAATTGTAGGGATGGGCTGATGCCAGATGACAAGGTAATAAATAGTTCTTCTATGGTCAAATGCTGCTCAGGGAATCGTAGAATTACTGAATGGCCTGAGTTGTAAGGGCCGCCAAAGCAGCAGCTTGGGAGGTGGCTGAAACAATTTTTATTGACAACAAGCCCTGAGCAAACAGAAAATTTGGATGAAAAGAAGAACAGAAAACTAGTGAAGAAAGACCAAGGCGCGGTCTGTGGCATTAAATATATAAAAAATTGCCTAAAGCAGACCCTGCAGTGAGCAGGGAAGGAGCACCAGCATCAAGCAATTTTGGCAACAACCTCAGAATAGTGGCAATGGACCACACTCCCAAAAATCCTCTGCCTGATACCAGCGACCTTGGAGGGGAAACGAGGCATCAAAAAACTGGAAGGGTAGGAAATAGTAAATGTGGGCATATAATCCCAGTTGCACAAAACAAAAGTGTAACACTTCTACAACTTTTTAGCCAGATCTTTGTTTTGAAAGTTTGTCAGGTTAGAGAGACATTTAAATTATGTTGTTTTATGAAACTTTTTCAATTCACATAATATGCAAATATACTGCTGTAAGGAGTATTTTCACCTTAAATTCCACAAGTATAAGTAAAATATGGTTTCTGAAAGCACGAACCTGTAGGTTCAACTACAGACTTTTAATTTAAAAAATTATGAGTTAAATATGGACATACTTAATTAATTACAGGTTTGGAGGGGTTTTTTTTTTCTTGAACAGCTTTGTCTAGAGCACTAAAGAGAGGTGATTCAAATACACACTCTGCTCCTAGACAGAAGAGTGAATAGTCTCAAGAGGATAACATTAACATTTATTTTATGCACGTACATGTTAGGCTTCTTATCTGTTATTTGCAAACACAGGGAGAGGCAACAAATGAAAGGAAGACAGAGGTGAACCAATTAATAACAACTAGAGATGATTTCTTGTGGTCTTTCATTCACTCAGTCACAGTTTTGTGAGGAACAGATCTGCTGACCAAAGTGATGCCCCATTTCTACAGGGAGAAATTCAGTTTCAGGGACGAGCAGGAAAACATCCTGCAAACTTATCTCCCTTTAGGAATAAACCACAGATTCTCAGAATATTCTGGGCTGGAAGCAAAAGCAATCAAAGTACCAGGAAGTAAGTAGTGAAAAACTAACTTTCAAGCATGGCAATCAGTAAAGCACTGTAATTTTGCTTTTAGCAGCTTAGCTAATGGTAGTAGGACCTTTTTCCCTGATCAAGCTCAGCTTTTCTTATAGTCTAAGTTAATTTAGTGCCTTTGGAAGCAGAGGAAGCTTTTTCATTACGTGGAGCCTTCTGTGCTGCCTCAGAGGACATTCTTCCCATAAGTAATGAAAAAAACGTGTTTCCAAATTGTAAAGGTATTACTCAGGTTTCGTTTTCTTCGTGGTAACGTACTAAAATGCCTCAACCAATGCATTTTCAGTTGTAAAGAACAGCACGAGTCTGCTCTTTCAGAATCTGAAGAAGGATAATGTGTTTCATGAGGTCTTGTCCGAGAACATTAGCAATTCTCATTGAAGTAAATACAGCAGCTCTTGTCACAAAACTGTGGACACTTTAATGCAGGTTAGTTATCATATTTAGAATATTTAGAGGAATTAACCTCCCACAAAAAGAACCCAAAACCAAAACAAAAAAAACCCCTAAGCCCCCAAAACCAAAACAAAAAAAAACCCTAAACCCCCAAAACCATACAAACATAAAACCAAACACAAACACAAAAAATCACCAGTCTAAAGTAAAGTCCCCAAACAAAACATTCTCGAGAAACACACTTTTAAAAATTGTTTGTGGGGTGCTTGCTTAACAGAGATTTGTTGGATTTTTTTTTCCCCTAAGTGATATATTTGTTCAATTGAATATGCTCTGATTTTGCAATTTTAACCTACAGTTTAATTGCAGTTGGTGCTTAAGCTATCCCATTAACAATTAGCATTTTGTAATTGCAACTGCTATGAACTATTCTGTTACTCGCAATAAGTGGGGTGGGGGTGGGCGGTTAGTTTGGAAATTTCATTTTTTTGAGTGGAAAAAACATGGAATCCATTCTGGTGTCTGTTTGTAGAGCTGTATAAGCATGCTGGGGTGTTTCTCTCTCATGATATTTACCCTTGTTTGAAAGCAGGCCAAGGTCAAAGGGTTGCACGGCTTGCAGCTTGTCAATTTCAAAGTCTGGCAAGATATCCAGTGCCTTTGCTCCTCCACTGTTTCCTTATGACATGGAAGAACCAAGAGCTACATTTTGTAAATTATTTGGGGCGATTTTGCCTCGTACGGTAGACTTTTTTCCAAAGTGTTCAGAACACACACCTAAAATTCTAGGGAAAATAATTATAGTTACGAGAAGGAATAGTATTTTTCCGAGCTTTTTAAGTACCCTTTTTCAAAAGTAGTTCCAAAAAGTTAAAAAGATGTAAATATATATATATTTTTTTTTTCTCCATACCTCTGCATGTTCAATATCATAACCTGCACTATGTCCTTCAAGAAGCACCAAAAGCCAAATGATCAGAAGGTTTTTCCCTACTAACCACTGTTTAATTTAATGTCACTCTGGGGTGCTGGTATGTATGACTTGGAGGAGGTCCAGGAGAAAGTGGTGCAGAGCTCGAGGGCTGTGGGAGCCTGGGCAGCGAGGAGTTAAAGTGCTGCTGCTGCCCGAGCACTGGTGACCATGCAAGTGGTCAAGTTAAACTGGACACGCCTGGAAAGGGACTGTGAAAATGTGGGGCAGAACCTTTCTGGTGCCAGTTTTCCTGTGCAGGTCAGTGGTGAGGGGGCAACACCAACAGAGGGGGACTGAGACCCCCAGGGACCCCAAACTAACCCCCAGACCCTTTTTGAAGCTCTCCGTGAGAAGAGATCCCATGACCCGTGATGAGTTATCAAACACAAATTCCCTCCCTGCAGAGGGATCTAGGCATTCCTGTGCCAAACTGATTATTCAAAAGACCCTCAAACCCTCCCTGACCCATTTCCAGATAGGTCCAGAATGCAATGCTAACTCCTTTTCATGAGTCACATGAAGAGCAAGGATCCTGATCCGAGGGAGGGGAAAATTTACCTGTGAGAAGAAGCCTAGGTGTCTCCCCCAGGACCCTGGGCATGCTGTCAGCAGGACGAAAGCTGGACACAGGACTCTTCCTCTTCTATTTAATC
This sequence comes from Cnemophilus loriae, assembly GCA_013397755.1. Taxonomy (NCBI): domain Eukaryota; kingdom Metazoa; phylum Chordata; class Aves; order Passeriformes; family Corvidae; genus Cnemophilus; species Cnemophilus loriae. The sequence continues at coordinate 135,419 of VZTF01000900.1, read as the reverse complement.
TGCCTTTCATTTTTGTCCCTCTTCCATATTAACTCTTATTCTATTCTAATTTTTAAACAGGGAAAGTTATATACCAATCTCTGTGACGAGTGTGTAGTTTTCTAACGAACTTTGTGACTTTTGGCAGGTTTGATTGGAGCCTTTTTGGCCTTGGATTTTCTTTTTTTGTCCATGGACATCTGTGGATCTTCAGTACTCCCCTGCATACAGGACTGGGATGAAGAAAGGACAACCTCCTCTTTTCTGAAGGAGGTCAGAGGTGCAGGATTCTTTCAACAAACAGATCTACCTATAACCCAGTGCTTTCCTCTCCCAAATAAATGCTTCTCTAAAAAGAATGTGTTGATTTCAGAATAATAATTTCAGATGTAGTTACATTCTACTATCATTTTTCGTCCTCTCCAGACCCCATAATTTCCAGACTGCACAAACAACTGCTTGATGAAAGTGATAAACACTGTGTCATATGAACACTCGAAGTGCATGATACAGAAATGTATTTTGAAAATATGTAAAGGAACTGCACACTGAAATAAAGATTTCTTCTCGCTGAGGCCAAAATAAAGATGCTTTTTCTATGTCAAAAATGCATCTCATGTAGTAATTTCTTAGGACATTAAAAACAAGCAAAGAAAATAAACAAATTTACTCTGCCCATTTCAGGAAAGAGGCTCGAACCAAGTCCTCATCTGCTCTATAACTCTCTCAAGAGGTTGTGGCTGTGCTCTAAATTCATTAATGTTGGAACTGTTCTGTTGCACACAAAAATAAGCCATCAGGACTAGAAAACCAATCCCTCTAGCCTGATCTGTTCCTGGTAAAACTCTCTGGGATAACTTTTCTTCTGTAGATAATGCAGGAGAGTTTTGAGAGGAGTGAACGTGAGCATCTTGCAGCAGGACACGAGACAGTTGATGAGGAACTCGTAAGGACCAGGAAAAACTGGATTTCAGCACTCAGCAGAGGGAAAAGAAATCAAAACTTCAGTGTACAGGTGACATCTGTTTATTTGTAGTTTATAGTGCAGCACCTTTTTTATTTAGTACTTTTATTTTTGGTCCTTTCCTCTCTTCATTTACAAAGCAGCACCTTTGAGAGTGAGTGTAGCAAAGAGATTGCTAAAGAGAACTGCTCTGAACAAAAGTTTTGGAGTTGATTAGAGGAAACCTGGAGATTTCTGAGATGTTAAAACATGAGATACAGATAAAAAATAATGTATTGCACACAAGACACGGGAGAAAGTTGAACTAATAAGGCAGAGCAGAAAAGTGAGAATTTTCTCAAACAGCCTCCCAGCCACAGATCTTTTCTGTTTTTCTAAAAAAGGATTTCATTTCTCTATTTCTTTAATTGCATCCTTCTATTTAAGAAGTAAGTTTTTCTAAAACCTACACTCAAGCATTGAAAGCCCTTAAAGGCTCTTGAAAGCTGTTGCAGATTCGATGTTTTTAAATGTGGGGGTTTTGTAGGTTTTTGGTGCTGTTGTTCTGGTTTTAGGTGGGTTTATGTTTTTGGTTGTTTTCCTGGTTTTTTTTGTTTTTTTGTTTTTTTTTGGTTTGTTTGGTTGATTTTGGTTGGTTTTGGTTTTTTGTTGTCGTTGTTGGGTTTTTTTGTGTTCATTTGTTTTATTAAACCAGTTTTGTGGGATAGATTAGTGAGTAGCTTTTTCCCAAATCCCTGATCATGTCATCAGATCAAGTATCGGGGCTTTCGTAATCAGCATCACTGCCAAAGGTGCTGGAAAAGTGGAACTCAGTATTTGCCATGCACACACACTTTAGTCTATTTAAAATTAAATAAATTAAATCAGAAGATATCAAGGTTTTATAAGATTGTAAGCATTTTACAATAAAATCATAGGAAAAAACCTATAAGCACCTAGTTTTTTCTCACTGTCCATGTTACAGCTGTTGACATTCCACGACTTTATCTCATGTACAATTGCAGGAATCTCCTTTCTAGAAAAAAAGAATTAATTTCCAATTTGTGACAAAAAAATTAACTTTTACTAAGGTCAGTCTGACAGCAACAGATACCAGAATATCCCAGATACAGGAGCAGGGGACATGTAGAACTCACATTATTACTATAAGAAATTAAATAATCAGCATTAAAGGCAACGTAGTTACATTCAGCTGCAGCTCTCCATAATCAAAGCTGTCTAATACCACATGCAGAGGAAGAGTTCTGTCTCCCAGAAACACTTCTGTCCAATGCCCAGCAAATTAATTTTGAGATTCTTAAGGTTTTTGAGATATGAAACAGGCAGAGTTGGATTGAATATCAGAGTGATTAAGTCTTTAATTTATATTACTCCTGTTCAATCATGCCTAAAAAATATATATGCTTCTTTCATTATAGCAGCTAGACAGTATGTGAGACTATTTCTACTTATAGCAATTCTAATCACCTCTGAGCAATTAATAAAGATAATCTATTATATCTTAGAGCAACGTGTTTGTAGGTGCACTTTGTCAAAAGAGTGCCATGAATATTTACATCACGTTCACTTTAACCAGAAAAAAATAACAATGACAAACAATGATTGTTTTTCAAAAAGACAATCTTTATTATTCAGAGCTTGATTTAAAACAAACAAACAAACAAACAAACAAGCAAAACTGACACAAATATCCTTCAGGAATAAGTGAATTGCACAGTCTTTGCAATATTCCAATTTAGTGACAAGAAACCTACTGTGACACTTTTACAAAATACAAGGGAAAGGGTTATTTTACATTACTATGCTGCAGATGTCATGAAAAAGATTTGGGCAGAATGCTGGGGATTCAGCTGGTAGAACTACCTCCCTCTCTCTGCTACTTCGGTGATCTCTGCTCTACAATCAAGGGGAAAGAGGAAGATTAATCACTTGTATGTTTTAAATAAATTTATTTCTCCAGCTGTTTTAACAATGCTTAACAGAATTGCACCACTTGAACTTTTATTCTGTAGCCTTATCTGTCTAATGTCTTCTCTCTGTTAACACTGAAACGACAACAATGAAATAAATGTTTCAGTACTGAATCTAAGATTGGGATGACTCACTGAATTGATGTGGCCTATAAAGCTGCACATGTAAGACTCAAAAAATGCAGATTCTCATAGGAATGTGTGGAACAATGAAGAAAAAATGACAAAGAAAAAGTTAGAAATGTGAAGTCAAACGGATGGTCATTTTCAGGACTATCTTTTTCTTTACCAGTTATGTTTCTCTTGCCTAATATTTGACATGCTCGGTCCTCCATGCCACACACCTTTGAATTATTAAATTTTAAACAGAAGGGACAAATTTGGGTCACTTTTCTTCGAGCCCATGGGTGGAATCTGTGGAACCTTCACTTGGTTCAAGCACAGAAGGTGCTTCTGCCTCTGTTGAAGGTCCCCAGGGATTTAAAACTCTGCTAAAAGACATGCTCAGTTTGACATGCTTGGTTTTTCTAGAAAACTAAAGATTCACAATTTAAACATTACTCTTTCCTCACATCGTAGTTAATTAAACCTGGTAGTTTAATTATTGATTGACATTGATTGACTTGAATACAACTGGCAGGGCCAAATTTCTCACCAAATACACTTGAAACCCTTTTTTTCTGAAACTGATTCAATTCAGCATCCGTCAGATTTAACACTGCTCCAAGTTTTGTTATATAAAACTGACCTACTTAAAAAGCTGGTGAAATAAGATAACATTTCCTATACAGCTAAATTCAAGTGGCAGTTGAGAACATACTTTACATTCTTATTTAACTCAATCTTGAAAATCAAAGTTTTTGTGATTTTATAACATCCAGTTATATGTATGAGTAAATATATTTTTAAAAACTTATGTTTAATATCTGAATTATCTCAAGTACTAGTCCTTAAAATACTTTGATAAAGATGTATTATTTAAATAAAAATCTATTATGAATGGGGTTTTTGTATTTGATGTTAATTCAAGTGTATTAGATCTGATGTTTCCTCTTATTAAGGTCATCACTACTTATTCAATAATTTATTGATATTAAACAAATATAAATACTGTCCTAATCTAATCTAAAACTCTCTTTGATTATAAACTGAGCTGTAGCAACACGCAGCAGGGCAGTGCCCTCTGCTCTGTTAACAAAGCTTTATTTAGGCTCCAAATATTATTTCATTTGGGATGTGTAATATCCCTGTATTAATTTCTAGTGCAAGGTGTTACAATAATGGTGGCTAACGCCTTTACGAAATTGAAGCACAGCAATTTTTCAGGCAGTAGTTGCATAATTAAATACTTTTTTAACGAGGAAGTTATTCCTTCATCTTTTTTCATCCTTTCTCTCCCTATGTGCTGACTATTTAACTTAATGTAATAATTCTTCTGCAAAAAAAGTGCTATGTGTTGCTTTGGCAAATCTTGCAAGCTGCCTAAATCTGGTTATCATAGTGCTAATAGAAAATAAATTGGTTTTAGCAATTATCTTTACAATGTATTTTATTGTCTTTTTGATCTTATTCAGGCAGGGACCTCTGATGAGGGTAATGGTTATTTATCACAATAGATAGTAACTAGTTCCTCAGAGACCTTTTAAATATTAGTTACAATATGTAGATATTGTCAAGATTTGTCAGTGGCAGGGTTTTCTACAGACCAAGACCCAGCCTGAGGTCACGGAAGGTTGCTCAGGGTGCTGTCCAGTCGAGTCTTGGAGGTGATGCAGGATGACCTCTTCCAGTTCCTCACGGTGAAAAGACATTTTTCTTGCAAGAGCTGATCAACATGAACGCGCAAAACCGGCCAGCAAAATAACCCAGTCAAGTAAAAATGTATTTAAAATAGTTGCCCACGAAGTTGCAAATATTGCTACACCTCTGTGTAGAAATACCATTTAAAGAAAACAGGGGTCTTAAAGAAAGAGCAAGGCAGAACTCCAACCCTAAAGAAACTTGATAAAAAAAGTTTAAATTAAGGAAAAGCTTTCAGATTTTTAACCTGTTGCGTCTTCCACTGTTTGGTTTTTGTAATTAGAACTTTATTTGCCTACTTATAATCAGAGAGCCACAGAGCTTGTTGATAACATGGTCTTTAAAGACCTAATTTATTTTCATGAAGACTGCTAAGAGGATGGGGAAAAAGTAATTAACTATTATCTCTTTTTTTCCTAATAACCATAAACTTATTAAATGACTAATAGCCGAAGTGTGGGCATGCAACATGCATTTTAGCATCATTTAATCCTGAGCACTTAAAGAGAAAATGTTAACAAAACCCAAAATTATTTACAGAGCTATAGTAATCCACTGATCCCTCAGAATCAGCACCTACATGCAGTTTCCCTTTCAAACAGGCTGGATTTTCCAGGTTCTTTACAATTTTATGAATAACCTTTCACAAGAAGCTGTCAGGAACTTTGTCCAACTACCTTTTCCTCACGCTGTGCACAAAAGCTCCTACTTCACTGTGATTTTAGCAAAAAAAAAACAACCAAAAATTCTTCATTTAAAAAAATGTTTATTTAGCTTACAGTTTTTTGAGACCGGCCGGTTAAGAATTTTGCCTTGCTTTTACATTAAATGACATAATTTGTGAAGAACATGTGCAAGCATTAATCTCGGTCCTACAAGAAAATTTCTTAACTGAAAATTGATGAAGAGAATAGAAACATATCACAGAAAATTTTAAGAAAGTCCGTACAAACATCCTTTTAGGTGTTAAAATGCATTTGAACTAGATAATGTGATTTCAGCAGCTGTCGAACACACAGATGCCCACAACAAATTACTTAGTCAATTATTTGTGTATTTATAAATCTGAAATCTGATATTAATGCAAATTTTGAAAAATACCTTTGTTTGCTTGGTTGGTTGGTTGTTTTTTTGACTGGATACACACTTGTTGCCATTAAAAAAATCACAATAGCAATTTTTATCATTTTTTTCTCCTTTTCATTAGCAAACATCGACATGCACAGAGTAGAAGTTATTTTCCAGAAAGCTGCTGGTGGTGGTGCACAAGTGATGCTATCAGGAGAAAACATTTCTGAGAAGAAAAGGTTTCTCCAGAACTTACGAAGACGTGACTAAATTTTCCCTAAAGTAAACTAAGAAAATATTATTTTAAGGACAATTGTAGCAAAAAAAAAAAAAAAAAAGTTGGCCTTCTCAAAAAACCAAATATTTATGCCTAAACTTGTATGGAATGAAGCGTAACCAAGTTTCTAAACACACTTGGGGTTTTAATTTAAGGACTGGAGGATCTCCCAAGTGCTTTCGAAGGTCATGAAGCATTCAAGGGTCGGGAAAGTGCACCTGGCCCCAGCCTTCTGAGCAGGGAAACACATATATTTGGCATTACTTCCAAAGCCAGCATCTTTATCCAAGCTAGCCCTTTCCTTTCGTGCTAGGGCACGGCTTTGCAGATGTTTGCCCGTGGTTTGGTGGGGAGAGGAGATGCTCACAGAACGCTGCAGGGCTCTTTCGGTGCGCTGCTGAACTTTCCACGAGAGCCCAGCCTCAGGCGCAGCACACGAAGTTTTCTCCCTCCTGGAGCTGCCGTAGGACTGCCTGGCTGAGAGGAGAGGAGCGTTCTTTGTTACGAGCACACAGAGGCTTTCCGAGCAGTCCTTTGGTGACTTTCACTGTCAGGTGCCGTCAAAGGATGCAATAAACCCTACAGACCTCCCCTGGCACCATGTGACAGAGGTGCACTCAGGGAAACACAGCTGTAAGTCCTCACAAAATACATCAGCAGCACTGCCGAGTCACGCCAGGCAATATTCACTTACATTTCAAAATCCATCCCTTTCAGTGTGGTGTGACTTGAAGGGGAATTGGAGAAACCTCATTAACTGGTGCAGATTTCATAAAATTTTCTCATTTAAAGTACTTGACAAGGTTTGTTGTTGTTTTTTTTTTTTTTTTAATGAAATTAAATTTAATTATTTCTATATGATAAAGAAAACGTATTTAATATCTGAGAGGTCCTTCAAAAAGATTAAATCCAACAAGAAATTATCATTGAAATACATTATTAAGAGAATTTCTTCCTAGCCACAGGTTAGTACAAGTAATATCACACATTTTATACGTAGCCCTCATCTGTAGCAATACAGAAAATATACACCACATGTTTAGAAAGAAAGGAAAAATAACTGTAGGCAAAAACCTCCCGTTTAAGTTGACCAAGAGACCAAGGTTTTGTTGGGTTTTTATTTTCCCCAAGTGGTGAAATGTTCCATGTACTTGCTTTCAGCTGAAGCCTGAGACCTAGGGACACATTTCAGTTCACCAGGCTTCTTCATTACCTTATTGAGCGCTAATAAACTGAAGTAGAAATTATTAAAGTTGAAAGTTGTTAGGAAATCAACAAAGCTAGGAAAGCTTTACAGGCTTGCATTCGTGAAAGTGAATCTGCTCATTTGGAAAGGATCCTCTTAGGGCTCTTTGCTTCCTACATGTGCTTTGTAACATTACTGATTTCATAATACCCTAAAGATATCTCAGTTATTATCATGAAAGTATTTAAGGATGGTTGTAAGATGCTAATTTGCCTGATTTGATACTGATTTTCCCTTTAAATTCACCTCTGAGCAAAAAACATTACTTGCCTGCTGTTTCAAATATAAAATATAATTTTCTTAAGGTGGTAAAAAAATGAGAAGGTTAATCCAGGTTCAAAGAGATGTCTTCATTCTTTTCCTGGAAATGCGGCACTAAACTGGTCCCTCCATTTCAGCAAACTATAATAGTCTTTCATTTCAAGTCAGAAGAGTCTTGGAGACCTCCTTATGTATCCCTCTCATTCACCAGGATCTCCCAGTGATTTCATTAACAGACAATTCAGGCTACAGGCACGATTTAGAACCCTGAACTTGCAGGCAGGGCTCATAAAATAAATTAATTTATCGTTCACAGCAGCAGCAGCAGCAGTGTCCAACCACAGGCTATATCCCCTAACACTGACCTGTAGTCATAGGTCTGAAAGAAATTTCCAGTGCTTCAGAGGAAAAGGAAAATTACAGAATATGAACTAAGAATGGCTACTCTATTTTATTATTCTGCTAGATGTTAGTGTATTTCCAGCACAGAAATGCATATGAGTCAAAATTAATGCAGCGTCAGCACAAGTAATTAGTTAATTCTCTGTCTTCCTGCTCAAAAGGTTCCACATAATTTTTCTTAGCTGCCACGGCATTACATTACTGATTCACTGCATTTTATTCACTTAACTGACCCACATGAATTTTGGTGCAACGATGGCCTTTAGCACAGTCTGTACTTTTTTAATGCATTCATTTGAATGATGACTTCTGCTCCCACCCATGCTCCCGGCCTGATACGAAACTGGGGTTGTTTCACCACACCCTCATGGGCAGTGTAAGACTGAGGGGGGATTTATTTGGGGTTTTTAACATCCTCCAGAGGGTGCTGGGCACTGACCAGGTTCCCCAAGGAATGGCAACCCCGAGGCTGCCAGAGCTCCAGGGGCCCTCAGGGATGCCCAGGATGGGATTATTGAGGTGTCTCTGCAGGGCCAGGAGCTGGACTGGATGATCCTTGTGGGTCCTTTCCAGCTCAGCATATTTCGTAATTCCATGAAAAAACCCAGAAAACATTCCTATACGTACACCCTTGTAAAACAGAATTCTGCCCACACCTGTGCAGACTTGGCAGAGTGGAATAGCTTTCTCCATGTTTTCCTTGGTAGAAATGTTGGTTTAATCTGCTGTCTACAACCACTGCCTATATTTTCATATATAGGAAAGTCTCCTTCTCCTAATATTATCTGTTTCTGTTTTTTTTAAATTTTCCCCGCAATATTTAATGCATTATTTAATTATTTTTAAAAAAATTCTTTCAATTGCTTTGTCTTAATCTCTGTCACACTTGCTGGGTGGACATGGAATAATATGTCTAAAAAATGTCTGTAGGGTACTTGGAAACCCATTCATGTCTCACGTTAAAGGAATCCTGAACCCTCAGTCCTTCTTGTGTGAATCATTCCACGGCCTACACAAAACTAATTTATCAAAACACGTAAAAATGACCACATCTGCGTAGAACTCTGACTAACTGACACATGTGAATTTTCTTTTAAATTATGAACCATTTTTTATAAAAATTCACGAAAACAGGCATTCCTGCATTCAACTCTTGGGGTAATTAAAGCACCTATATTTAAATTACATAGCCCCAGACAGATTATCAAAGGCTGTTTTCTCTATAAGCGGAAATAAAGTGAAGTTTAGTCATAAAAACCAACACAGAACAGAACTAATACTTTGTTAAACTACTGATCTGTAACACTGCTGGAAGCACGTTTACGTGTCCCAGCACTCTGTGCCCCATGTAGAGTCCATTTTATCCTGAAGTATCCTCTATGTTTATGGGTAGTTCAGTGTTCTTTCCTAAAAACTTTTATCCACCTTCCACTTCATAACACTTTAACTGAAGGACAATTGTACAGGTGTTGCCAAAAAAAAAAAAAAAAAAAAGGAAAAAAAAGAGGCGCCATCGAAGCTTAAAAAATAATTATTAGGTTGGTGAGCATTAATAATTCTGGACAGCTCCAAGTGACACCATGTTCTGCTGCACCAGAATGTTCTGCTGTTGGAGGGTCAGCCCCCATAACAGAGGATGACATTGGATTAAAATCTCTACTCTTTTTAATTAAACTGTTGTGAGGATGGTGGATCCCTCATCTTACTTCAGGGTTAAATAGAGGTGTGTAATTATACTGTTCCATAGACCTAACATCAGGACAAAACTAAATGGTTTTAAAGCCGTTCTGCAATGGTGTTGAACTATTTTACATGCAATGTACTATATTTTCCACTAATTAGTTGCATAGCTAGTAATAGCCGGAGTAATTGATATGATTTATTTAAACCTAGCCACAGACCTCTGGCAGAATTCAGCAGATAAATTTGAAATTAGTTTAATATCGCAGTCACCTGATTAAATTAAACTCTCTCACACGCCTCAATTTCCTACTTTCCACCTGTAAATTAGTGAGAATATTTCCTTCCTTGGGCTGCCGTGTTGAGTTTCAGTTACAGAAGAGGTTTGTGTCATCAGCAGCAATTTAAGCTCGAGCAGTGCAATTTCAGAAGAGCAACACTTGAAATAACTCTGCCTTTAGTTTTTTTAACGTGAGCACTTGTCTTAAATTATTTTACAAAGCTGTAGAGCAAGCACAGGGAGACAATGGGAGGTGTGTCTTCAGCAGCTTTATTAAATCCATATATTTGAATATATGTACACGGCTGCAGTGCCCAGATTAAATTCACTTTGGGGCAAACCTGAGACAAGAAATATTTAGTCTTTCTCCTTTTAGCCTACATCCCTTGGCTTCCTTAAAATGCCATGGAGGACCGAAAAACTGCAGAGGTGACACCAGAAAACCCCGAGGTCTCTCACCTGCTACAGTTAGCCGTAACCACACAGCCGTATTTCTTCCCCATGTGGTTTTTTTTAATCAATTTCACTAAACTGAGGCAAAGAGTAGGTTCTGCGGGGGATAGGGCAGCCCAAGATTTGGCAGCAGGCTGCAGCCATCGTCCCTCCACACAGCACCTCCGTGAGACGAGAGGAGCTGCTGATTTATTTCCTTTTCTACTCTCTTTCATGTCCCCTTCTGTCGGCAGCTGATCTTAAATGGGAGGCTTTGGGTCAAGCAGAATGGACAGGGAGTTTTCCCCCGATGCTGGCAGTGGGTTTCATTTTTTAAACTGGCGGTGAACGCACCCCTGAGCAGCAGCACCGCAAAGTCGTTTTAAAAGGAAGTTAAAGTGGTTTCTTTTAATTGATATTCGCTCAGCTGGGCCCAGAAAGGGCTGTTTGTCATCGAATACATTCTTCAGTAGCAGCTTCCAGCAGTCAAACCCCACAAAAGGCACAGCTGAAGGGGTTCCAGTGGGCAGCGGGCATCTGCTCCACCACAGTTTCCAGAATTTCTTGAAGTGTGGGATTTGACCCCTCAAAATCCTCTTGGAAAACTTGATATTGGGTTCATCCTTACAGCACTTTTATGGGGTCAGAACAGAACTTTGAAGCAGCTGTTCTGCTGCTTCCTTCCCATCTCCTCCCCTTCCTTGTTTTAAAAGTTAGGATGATTGCACAGCCTGAAATAGCTGAATCAGAAGATGTATAATTTTTTAGTATTTTGATTTGGTGGGTTTGTAACAGCCCTTACTACACTGATTCAGAGTGCTCAAGAGATCTTCATGTTGACCAAAGTGACCTTTTGGAGTTTTCAATAATTTAGCCAGCTTTTCCTTCTGGTTTTTTAATTTTCTGTTAACAGTCTCAAATTTTTCAGCTTGTCAGCAAGTCCCGCTATACAAACATCTTTTGAAGATGCTCTATTAAGCTGTCAAACACACACATTTTAAACACTTTTATAATTTCAGTTTTGCAAATGTAGAGAAATATGGGTTATTTTTCAATACAGATAAAATTACAAGCTCATCCTTTTAACTAAGGATTACATACCCCTAATTCACATTGAAAAATGCTATTTCTTTTATTTCTATTTAGAAATTCTGTGAGCAGTGATTTTCTTTTTTTTTTTTTTTTGGTAATTTCTCATTTAAATATTTTTTTTCTTAGGAAAACATCATATTTAAGTTAAATTTCACTGAAAAATTATAAAGCAAAGCAAAACACAGAATACTTACCATCTTTGGAAGGTCATAAAAAGGCAACTAAGGCATTTAAAAAAAAAAAAAAACAAAACAGCTCATGATCACCACCATCATTGTGCCAGTAAGAAAAGGATTTTCTCTTTCTTTAAGTTTGTTAAACCGTGCCCTGTGACATACTATGTATCCCCAGCACAACTTCTGGAATATTTTAAAGGCTTTCAAGTGCTCATAACCCATTAAGGAGGACGAGACACTTTTACTCTTGGACAGAGGGATTTTGGGGAACTTTTCCTTTTTAAAATCTATTAAGACAAGTCCATAGCAGTGTTGTGGTTTTGCAAGCGATCTTTGACAGAGAAAAATCCTTTATTGGTCCACAGCCATTTGTGGGTGCCACTCTGGGCTACAGAATCAAGCACTGGATTCACTTTTGATGGTAGGAAAAGCGTTCACTGGCACCAGCACTAATTCTGGCCACCCCTCAGGTGGCTTCAGTGGCATTTTAATAGTGTGGGTGGCGTTTCTGCACATCTTGAGGAGATTTCTTCCACAGAGAGAGAGACAGGGGGGAGCTTCACACAGCTTCCCTGAAAGTTAACGTGCTAAGAGTTGGTTTGGACTGGAAAGATTAGTAAGAAGCTATATAAAAGCTCAGGATTAAAACAAACAAATAAAAAAAATTGAAACTCAGAAATCGTACCAGATTATAGAAAGATTTTTCATTTGGTTTAATGCTTTTGTGCCTGTTCAGACACTAAAATTTTCATGTGCAACAAGAAGAACAAGATAACTGTTCTTGTAACTAAGGAGTTCCAAGTCAGAAATGTTACTCTACAACTTTAAGAATTTTTTTTTTTTTTTAAACCCTGAAAACAGAGAGTGCTAAGGGCATGGGAGGAAGAAGAGAACTCAGCTAATTTCAAACTGAAAAATAAATTTTAGTGTTTCAGTGTGTTTAATCCCCAGTAGTATTCTTGTCAGATTTGAACGCGCTTAAACCTGAGTATATCAATGGACTACATTAGAACAAATTTGAGTATACTTAGATATTTTCAGCAGGTTTGAGCACACCAAGAGCTTGTTCTTTGCATTGAGCGGCTGAACAAAATGCCCTTTGTTGTGCACGTTTCAGCTCAAGGAATTAAAAATGAAAAAAGAATTTTTTTCACCCTGTTTTCTGGTGACTACTTTGTACAGAAGAGCAAGTGGCACCTGTGATATCAACCTTCTGATTGATCAGCAGCTGTTGAAGAAGTTAACACTGAGTTATTGCCACATTTAGGCTTTGGAATAATCACTCTTTAAAATATTTGTACAAAGATAAGATGATATATCTAGATATCCAGCACAGCCGAGCCTGAGAATGTTTCAAAGTACAACAGCAGCAGGGAATTCTTCTTCCTAAGGAGAAAAATGTTTTTATTTTTATGCCTTCATCCTCGTGCAAGTTTTTGTCTTCGTAAAATGCAATACCCAGATATAAAACTACCCTTCTCCTGCAGCCAGATCCTCCCCTGGCAAAACAGGACTCCCCCACCTCCTCTCCTTCCCGAGGAGAGTTTTAAGCAGTCGAACCTGCTCAGTTCATCACTCCTGGCTGGCAGAATTTTCCTTGAAAGCACGGTTTCACCTGAAACTTCAGTGGTGCTTCTGCAGCCCCAGGCATTAATTAACCCCACAGAAAGTGTTGTGCAGCTGAGCACTCACAGCACTGCACCTACTGCCAGCCACAGCCACTTTTATTCGTCCCCCAAACTGCCTCAACGCCTCTGCTGTGGAAGCAAACCAGTTTCTCTAACACGCATTCTTGGGGATAAAAAAAAAAAAGAAAAATCCACTACGACACACACCAGCACTTGCTCACTTAGGAGGATTGTTTTAATGCAAATACATTAATTTAAATAAAATCTGGCACGGTTATTACCTGTAGAGGCAGCGTTGTTTCCACCCTCGGGGGTGAGAGGCAAGATTTCTCAGGTGAGTCTGGTACAGCACAGCCTCAGTTGTGCACACAGAGAGTTTTGGGGGTTTTTTTGAGGTTATTGATTAGCACTTTTAGAAGACTCATCTGTCAAGTGTTAAGAGTGGGCGAGCTGTTCACCCAGGGCAGACTCCTCGCTATTACTTACCAATTTTAATATATTAATTGAATTCCATTAATGACAATCTCTGAACTGTGAAACTGCTGTCTGTTCTCCGTGACCCGAAGTTGTCCTGTTTTAAATCCATTAAATTAAATTATGTGATACAAAGGTTAATTAGTCATGCATACCCAGCAGCAGAAAATCAGATGTATAAACAGAATATTGATCTTCTGCTACTTCTTGAAACCATGATGGACTTACCCACAGGTGTCCTTCACGAGTGCTGGTGATATAATTAATGGTAATAAACTCTGGCCTTGGTAATTAATTCGATCAGCCACAGAGAACATTTCACTAAAGTGATTTCAGAAGCTCATGAACTGTTAAAAACAGCAAGTTATTCCCTTTTTCACGTGGATGCGGTTTGGAAGCATCAGCCATTAGCTAATAAAAGTTGAATGAAAAGTCATCAGGCTATAGTTCCTCTTAATAGTCCAGTGCTGTAAAGCTGGCACCATTAAATCTAACATACTAAAATGATTTTCTGCCACAGGTGTAGTAATATTTTACATTTCCTCTTCAAAATGCAGAAGTACCGCTCTGTCTTTGACACAATATCCTTGCTGACACGAAACTCTCCTGTTACAATCCCCAAAACTTTGAGACCAAAGCCCTCGAAATCCTTTCTGTGCAGTACATTGTAAGTTGCAATGAAATTTCGAGCTTTCTTTCCTTATAAAGATATAAATATATCTAATTATATAGAAATATATAATTGCTAAAGAAGTCTTAAATCACGAATCTGCCTGGAAATAGCAAAACCTTCAATGATTTGTCGCTTTTGGAATTGGTGGAGCCAGCATGGAACTACCTCACATGGACTTTAAGGGGGTTTCAGGGTGGGATTAATGACGTGGGGTGCATCATCTATGTTGACGGTAGCACGTGTCTGCAGGAATATTAAAACAGGGTTGTGAATGCTGCACTATGGCCAGCCCAGCTGGGATCCATGGAGATTTTTAAGCCTCATTTTTAATGTTCCATCTGTCCTGCAGGCAGCTTTGCAGAAGACTGGAAAAGTCCAAATTTCACAGAAAGCTGGCCGTCAGTATGCAGATGCAGGAAATGTTCCATTAAAAGCTGAACTTTTAATAGGTGCAGGCATGTGTCTTTATCTCAAGTCCAACTTAGTCTTGTAAGGCTTCCATAGGAAGGAAAAACCTTCTGGAAAACAGGTGTGGAACTCTGAAAATATTTATTACTAATATGGGAAACCCAGTATTTGAATAGCTTCAACTATTACTCAAGAGGAGAGAAAAATAAGTGTATTCCATGACCTGTGGCAGATGCAAAACCATCCCAACTATAAAAAGAAATAGAACATATATGTAAGAAAATACAAATACATAATATTTACAATTTCTTTTTGTACATGCTGTATATATGTAAATATCAACATATTAATTAAAAAAAAAAAAATCCATGCATAAGACCAGTACAGGCTGCATAGATAAATAGCACTGAAACAGCATTTATAACAGAATTTAAGGAGAAGGTACATTTCTCCATAAATCTTGCTTTTCCAGTTCCAGACTAAGGTCCAGGGCAAGCACCTAGTTGCCCCAGTCTCAAAAAAGAAGCTCTCAGGTTTTTTTAAACCTCAGCTCTACCAGTCAGGAAGAAAGTGGAGCTCCCAGGTTAGGCACTGAGGTGCTTGATCTCACACAGCAGCATTCAGGTAATTTTATAAATAGGAAAAAATTGGTGATTTTTTTGTTGTGGGTTTTTTGGTTTTTGGTTTTTTTTGTTTATTTTGTTTTGGTTTTTGGTGGTGGTGGTGGTGGTTTTTTGGGGTTTTTTGGGTTTGGGTTTGGGTTTTGTTGTTTGTTGTTTTTTTTTTTTCTGTGTTTTTTTTATTGGCAGAGATCTCTGCTGGGACCCAGCAGAGATCCTGTGTTACCTTGTGGGCATTCTGAGCTTCCTGCTGCTCTTTCAGAGGAGCATTCTCACTGAACTGCAGTCAGACCCGCACTGAAATGCAGCCTGGAGGAAAATAAGTGATTGGCTAAAAATACTCTTAAAAAGTGTGAAGATGTGGGTTTGGGTCAGGCTCCCTGCTCCCCACGTTATCAGTTTTCTTTTTCATCCACAAACCACCTGGCAAAGCACGCACAGTCACCAGGAATAAAAGGTTCTTCTGAGGTTTGGTTTTTTTTCCCTTACCTTCCAGGCCTTAAAAGCTTGGCTGTAGCCACATAAAATGTTCACAGTATATGGAACAAAAGATAAAATTACATCTTTATTCACAGTGGTCCTGTTTTGTCAGAGGAGGGAAGATTTATTTCATCAGCTCAGATTTTGCCTCGGGATAGGAGAGACAGGATTAAAACCTCATTTTTCCTTCCCCACCTTACACTCCAAGGGCTGAGGAGCTGGGTCAGGACTTGTGGATCCGAGGTTAGAAACCCTTTTTGCTCATGATCTAGTTAGTAAACTGAAAAGGGTCTGTCAGAATAAGAGGAGGTGTTGTGATTTTGATTTTCAAGTAAAATATTTAAAATTTATCTATGTCGTGCACTATAAACTTGATATCCCTATTGGATCTAACCTCTTTTTCCTTTATTCCTTGATAAGGAAACCAACCTTTGAAGAAGGAGTGGGAAATGCTAAAATAAATTTGGAAGTTGGAGTACTTGAGGAATTATAATTTTAGGTTTCAATCACTGAAACTGGGTGGCAGAGTTGACATGATTAGCATAAAAATGAGATAAATGGGACTGGAATGTTACAAGCAAGTGTTAAATCCTTCACAGCAACAGGTTACTAAGAGCACAACTATGCAATATTTATATGCGTCTTGTAAATGTTAAAATTCAAGGAAATTAAATAAATCTCATATTTTAATAACTTTCCAAATTAATACAAAATACACAAGTGCAAGAAAGGCAAAAAAAAAAAAAAAAGAAAAATATTGGGTTTTAAAAGTAGCAGTTATACAAATACCACTGAAAAGAAGGATTAGCAAAAGTTTGTAGTCTGCTGGGTTTTCTAGGTATTTTCTGCAGAAAAATCCGGAAGTGTTGATCTCCCATCAGTCAACGGGAACATAATACTCATAACACTATATCCAGTCACATTTGTCTCTTTTTAATCCTGTTGGCTCTTTTTTTTTTTTTTTTTTAAACCAGAAAATTGCTGGTCTCTGACCAAAGAAAACTTAAAGTAAATAAGACAAGGACAAAAATAACCTAAAAGTCATGAAACACATCTCTCATAACCTATTAGAGCCATTGTTCTAATATTCCTCAGACTCATATTTAACCTTTGAGACACAGCTTTTCTGTGTGTAGCTTAATTTCAGAAACAATGATTTCGTTACTGGAGGAAGCTGATTCCCTAAAATACCACAGCATAGAGTTGAAAACTGCATTGAAATAAATGACACATTTAAATCAAATGGGAACAGAACACCTTGATCCCACACACCCGTGAGTCTGGACACCTCCAAGACTTCCAGAAGAAGTTTCCTTCTGCCAGCTGCACAAGGCAGAAGCAGGAAAAGGTCTTTGGGAAATTCAGCCTGGGTAACTTTAGTCAAAAAGTTGAGCTTAATACTCAAATTGTTTGATCTTGACTTAATTGCATCCCCAGAATTAGTTGTTGCTTACTTCATCATCAGCACTTCCAGCTTCCACATCTATAAACATCCAACACTGAAACAAAACAAAAGCAAAACAAGAAAACAAACAAACAGACAAACAAACCCCAACAAAACAAAAAAACCCTAATGAAAAACAATGGACAATGGTTAAAGAGCTTGGTTCTATTTAGGAATGATGCATAGATAACAAACCGTAAATTCAGAGACAATAAATTTTAATTTCAGCCCCCAACTCTCTCAACATCCTTTAGCTGTTCTGAGCCCTCTTGGCGGAGGGAGCACAGCAGCTGCAAGTCAGAAAAGCAGCAGGAAACAGTCCCTGTCTGCACTGATGCAACCACACACACCACCAGGAGGAACCTTTCTGCCACCACTTCAGGGCTGCAGGCAAAAATGCCAGGTTGGAGGATTAGTGATACCTTTGTCCAAAGTCCCATTCGTGCCCCCTGGGAAGCACACATCTACATAAATTAATGTTTTCACTTTCTGGTTCACTCAGAATCAACTCAAACCACGATTAATAAACTATCCCGACAATTATTGCAGTCAAAATATAAATTCCGAGGCAACGGGCACAGGGATTAAATTCCCCTTATCAGCAAAGAGAAAAAAAAAAAAAACAAAAAACATTAAAAAGGGTGTTGAAAGACCGAAGAGCAAACTGACCGTACCTCCAAAATCACTGATGACATCCTTCTACTGGTTACTATAACTCAGTAAAGTCCATTTCTATAAACAGTTGCTGACAGAACTTAACACTTACAAAGAAATGGGCTGGACCAGACTAAAAAGGGTCAGATTCTGACCTTTGTCACGGTACAACGACTTGGAGAATCAATACTTTTAATTTCATGGCGCGTGGAAGCAAATCTCTGAACACAGTCTGGATCCATTATTTAATTTTCTTCCTTGAATGAAGTGTCTTACGAACATTCAAATATTTATAGGGTTTATCCTTGTTTAATAGCCTAATTTAATGCTGTGCAAGAAAGCCTCACGTCTGTTTCCATGTACAAGCATCCAGTTAATGGAAAAGTTAATGTTTTGAAGCATCTTGCATGGCCATTCTGTTTTCAGAACCCAGAATTCAATTCTCTTTGCATTATTAATGAGATTAGAAAGTACAGATTAGAGACCCGTGGGTCTGGGGATCTGTCCACCTCATGTATTGATGACGTCTCTGGGAAAATAAATTTCAGATTCAGTAGCAAACAGGATGGTAAGCACCCTCTCTAATGAGTTATGTATGACTCGGAGAAGTATCAGCTCGGAAGGGATTATCATCTACAGATCCTGCATTTAGGACACTCTTCAAAAACCTTTTGGTGCCTGGGGCAGGGACACAGCACACTTGACAGACTTTTTGCTTCTGTGAAGGCTGGAAAAGGAACCTCCCACCCACCGCACTGTGCAAGGACAGTGAGGAAAAGCAAGACCAAAGCAGGAGGAAAGAACTCCCTGGCAAATCTCCAGCAGCAAATTAAGTGAGGCCTTAAGGAGAGAGATGAGCTACTTAAATCTGTTCCCATAAAGTGCAAAGCCAAAACTAATTGGCAGTACTCTGCAGGTTTTATGTCTCGCTGTGAAAATGGCTCTCCCTGTACAGCGGGTACGTATATTACCCACTCTGCCCTTGTACCAAATCTGCTCTTCTTCTTTCAACCACAAAACATCCAGGAGTTGCATATTCCTCTTGGAAGTGGGTGAAGGATGATGTTTCAGGAGAGAGGAAATTCATCGTGGAAGTCTGTGGGGTTTTGGTTGGGGATTCTTTTTTTATTATTTTTGGGGCTTTGTTCAAGCCTGAACTTTCATACTGATCTGAGTTTGACGAATCCCAGCTGCCTTTAGAGATGGTCAGAATTCTTCCTTCCACTTTTGCCTCCTGAAGCGTAGGACAAGTGACAAGTTACCAGAGACCTCCACAGAAAATCAGCATACGGCCTCAGAAACTTGTGATTGGCAAGGTAAATATACACCAGGAAAAGCAGTGCATTCTTGTAAGTCTCTGAAAAGATCAATAAAGAAGGAATTAAGATTTACCTTTATGGTTCTCTCACAACACATCAATATAATAAACCTTCCCTAGCTTAATGTTTCTTTTATTCAGTTTGCTCTGTGCCAAATATCTGAATCCTTAATCCTGCAGCATTACAGCCTGGCAGGGCTGCTTTGGACCCATCTCCAGACATCTCTTTGTTCCCAGTTTATGGAAGGATGTTATTAAATGTGTCACTCCAAGGCTTAACACAGCAGTGAGATGCCTCCTGCCAAGATGTATACCACTGCATCCAGATAAACTTTTAGTTAAACGTTGCAAGTGGTTATTAGGAAAACTGCACTTCTGCAGCCCAAGTTACTAACACTGCCTCAAGTATACATCAGTTTTGAATTTTGTTTTTCCTGTTTTATAACTAGCCAGAAACAGTGATACAAATGCTTGAGAAACATCATGATAAAGAACTTTATAAATTTCAGCAACTTTTGCAATTTTTTTTGCCTGATTATTTTCACCCATTTCATGAGCAATGTAAGAAGAGGCAAGTGGGAATCCTTTTTGAGGCCTCTGCTGTGTCAGTCTGAGTGAAATACACTGCAGTGTCCTTCTCTAATGTAGAAATTCAGCTTATTTAATAATTGTGCCATTAAAACACTGAAAACTGGAACACTTAGGAGATACACAGGACTTAAGTATTTGGGGAGAGGAAATAAAACGGGACACAGGTTTTAAACCTCAGGGCACCTGATGGACTGATGTCTTTTAGAAAATCAATACATTTCCATAATTTAATCGACGGAAGCATTAGAGATCGTCAGTCAGATAAGCAAAGTAAGTTATTTAGACTGCATTAAGATTTTAAACCGTTGCAGAAAACATAATTCAGGTTCTCAAGACCTGCCTTGGACTGAGCTGCTTTAGCCTATGATGTCACTCAATCACAAGGAAATTTTTTGACACTTAACCTGAATTAACTGGGGCACTGTGCATGCTCCTGCTGCTGAAAGACCTCAGTAACTCACCATGACTCCTCCACCCTCACTTTTCTTGAGGAAGGCCTAAACTCTTGATCCCAGGGGCCCCAAGGAATGCCAGAAAATCAAGCACCACACAAAGAAGACTGAGGTAGAAACTGAGAAATCTGCTTGCAGTTAATTTAGCTGTATTATCAGTGGGAATATCCTGTACTAATTATATAATTTGGATTCACTTTGATCGTATTTTAAATGTTTGACACATTGAATATTGAGACAGGCACATTTTAATGCATGAAAGGTGTAACTAGCTATTGGAATCATCCACCTCTGCTCTAATAAAATACAAACTTTCAAAGCAAGCAAGGTAAAATGTTGTGTCATACACAAAGAACTTTTAATTTTCAGACTTGCACACCAAGTTTTCTCTAACCATACTGCTTTTCTAGGTTGATAACACCTAGTTCTTCAGGAATTTACTAGAATTCTTAATCTGAAAGGAGAAAACATCACTATATATCAAATAAGACCTTAGATAGCATATGTCGAAATGTCATGCCAACACAAAAAATTCAAGCTTTTTTTTTAAAGTAGTGTAGAAGAATGCAACTTCTCTACTCTTCCAGTTTACTGTTCTATTTCACATTTGCAGCTTACTAAAAGGAGTTGTTTTGGGGCTAGGCATGAGCACAACAGCATGTATTTATTTTACTAACATTAATAAACTCCATAATTAGGAAGAAACATTGCACTAGGTTTGTTCCAATGGTATCCCATACTGGGGTGGGTTGACCCTGGCTATATCTTTCCCCCCTTCAGTTTTTCAAGAGAAAATACAATAAAAGGATTGTGGGTTGAGGTAACAGCAGGGAGAGGTCACTCTCTGTGGAGTTATCATCACATGCAAAAAAAAAAAAAAAAAAAAAAAAAAAAAGAGAAATACACTTAGGGAAATTAATTAACTATCAATCAGAGCTAAGTAGGGCAATGAGAAGTAACAACACAAATCTTAAAATACCTTCCCTCCACCCCTCTCTTCTTCCCAGGCTCAACTTAAAATACATTAAAATAATGATTTTTGTACCTCTAAAATTATGCAAACCAGATTAAATATTCGAGAGCATATCATACACAATCAGAAAATTAGACCTGATCTTGGCTTATCTAATTTTGAAGTAGTCCTTGATTTGAGAGTAATGCTAAAAAGTTTAGGAAGACATGGAATATTACAAAGATTTTAAATTGGGTTTTTTCCAGCCTATAGGTTATCCTTAAAAGGTGAGGAGGAGACAGAGATAAAAATGTTCATCATGTTGCAATGGGAAAACTTTCTGCTGAAATAATGAAAAAGATAATAGGAAAATTATTGTGTATACCTCTACCTGCACCTACACTTTTCATAATGGAAAATTAGTATTATTGTTGAGACAAAAAGAATCAGTAGGTTTCAATGAATTCTGCCAGCTCTCTTTCATCAGTTTCATTTATTTTGTGTTCTTACACACTTTGTTTGTCTGTAATAATTAGGAACAATCTATTACATACCCTTTTTGTTTACCTCTGGCAAATTACCTTGTCTCAGCAGTGATATGGAAATACAAATGAGCAGTATAAATCTTCTTGAAAATCATTTAAGGTAGATTCATAAGGGTCCTGCTTATGTGAATATGAAATAAATGAGAAATATGACAAAGAATGCAGGAAAAAGAATTCATCAGGCTGAAGCAGTATCTCTGTTATTTCATAAGCAATACAAGAATGCTCAGAGGCTTGGAAGTCAGAGATAAATTAACACCTGGGGGAGCTTCTGAAGTCCTAAAATTATAAAACACATGACCTTTACACTTCAACAGAGTCACTGAATCTTCTGCCTGAGAGTAAAACAAATTTCACAAAGGAAAGCAAAGCAATAACAGTATAACCTTACCTTCTGATATCTGTGCTATCCAGAGATAATGATTCTGATAAGCACAATCTGTCCTAAGACAGAAATTGTTTTCCAATTGTATCAAGTGACTTCAAACCCATCACATCAAAGTATATCAAATAAACACACGGTCTTATTTGCAAAAACAAGCTGCATCTCTCTTGCTTGCAGAGGAACAGACATTATGGTCCTTTAGTGCAGATCCTTGTTTTCTTTGGGTTTAATGTTCATGCACACAACACTAAAAGGAGACAATGCAAGCGGCAAGACACAGCTCCACCATCAAGATCAAGAAATACCTCAATGAGTTGTGGTGACAAAGTATTGCAGTTCAAGAAGCTGCTGCGGGTTAGTGAGCCAAAATGCAGTGACAAAAGAGGACAAGATCAAGACAGTCCCCTCACTTCAAACTGTCTCATCAAGCAAATATTTTTTGTTTAAGACTTGTCTTTTTTTATATTTATTACACTACACAAGAGGAAAAAAAAAAAAGGTTAAATTTAACTAGTTTAAGTTTTCACCGGGCCAAATTATCCCATTGAGTACAAGGCCAAGAGGAACCTCTGGGCTGCACTATTTCTGTGTTTCGTTCCTTACATACAACCTCACGGCTGTGAGGCATGAGCCTGTGAATGAGGCACAACGTGAGCAGCACAAGCATTTCTGCTTTGACCATTGAGAAGATGCCACGTCAGGTCTTAAGATGCTCAAAAAATGCATGTTGTATCATATCAGCGTGCAATTGTGTGGTTGGGATTCACGGTGGAGAAGACAAATGGCTTTGTCAAGGTAAAGTGGCCTTTGCTGCAGCCTCGAGAGTGGATTTTCTTTCCTTCTAGAGCAGGGAGGCCTGAAGTCTGCAGAATACAAATCCACCTTGTGGTAGCTCCCAGTCTTCCTCAGATAGAGGAGGTTGGGAAAATTTTTAAAACGGAATGGAATCCACTAAACAAAGTGTAAACCTCTGTTAGTCCTTGATGAACACCTGGTGGCTACAGCTCTGAACTGCATCACTTTGTGACCTGTCACCTGCTCGTCTGACAGAGCCAAAAACAGCAGCACCTGCAGTGCACAGGTGTGAGAAAATGGAACAGATTTACCCT
>VZTF01000900.1:50158-82216 GCA_013397755.1 Cnemophilus loriae | reverse complement strand
TTTTTTTTTTTTTTTTTTTTTTTGGCAAGAGCATGAAGCTATGTCTAGGACTTATAATGATTTCCTGAGTGAGGTAATGAGAAAATGCTTTTTAAACTTTTTCATTCTGCATACTCACTTCAAACTTTCAAGCGTCTCTGAGCCACTGCCTTCAATAATTACAGCTGGAAGAAACTAAGTTCTGTGTTTGTCATGCTACAAGCAGCCAAAAGAAGAGCGTTGATCACATTCTTAATTGTGTGAACGAGCCACTGTGGACTTGACTAGAATTTTAAAATCCAATTCCTTGCAGTTCAAACTTTGCCAGCTGAGATTGTTCCCTGTTTGCGTTCCATGCGGAACGAAACGTTCCCATACTTCATCACCAGATCCCTCAAAGCACCCGGGGTAAGGTGCAAGGTGCTGCCCCGGCCCAGGGCAACCCCAGGGATGGATCCAGGCTGGGGATGAGCAGCCCAAGAGCAACCCTGGGAGGAGAATTTGGGGCTGCTGGTGGGTTATTTTGGATATTGGGCAGGAATTGTTCCCTGGGAGGGTGGGGAGGCCCTGGCACAGGGTGCCCAGAGAAGCTGTGGCTGCCCCTGGATCCCTGGCAGTGCCCAAGGCCAGGTTCCACACTTTAAATTGTACACTTTGCTAATAGGAAATTGACATTTCCTGTTTAATGCTTTCTTGTGTCAATAGCCATAAAAATATTTGTGTATTACTATTAGTGATGAATAGTAAAACTGGCTCAATTAAAATAATTTATTCTGAGATTTCAACTTCAGTTATAATTTCATGAGACAATGCCATCACATCAGCTGCAAATATTATAAGTAAGAATTGTTTTGAAATTATGGGTCATAGCTGACAAGAAAAATTTGGAATCAGAAGCTGATTAAGTTCTTTGAGGATGTAACTTTGATACATTTTTTCCCTCAGGAGAGGTGTTTTCTAGTGCAACTGCTCTACGTCTTATTCCAGTGCTGATTTACACCATTTTTGAAATTCCTGCCAGGTTTCCTTTGCCTGAAAATTATTCTTAAATGGTTAAGGTGTTAAAGCGATACCATGGAATATATAATGCACGAGTTTCATGTTTCTTTATTGAGGTCCCAGAACAAAAGATGTTGTAGTGTGTGGTGAAGGGGAAAAGGAACTTGCGGAATACCAGTGTTGAGAAAAAGGGGTCAGGAAGTTTTCCATCATCACAAAATAAAGAACAATAATTCCCTACACCTCTAAAGTCTTGGGTTAAGGTTTTTATCTATGCATTTTATTAAAGTAAAGATGCTTGTAAATTTCATGATGCTGCTACCCAGATTAATGGTATAATATAACACTGCTGCTTTTAAACATTATTATTCCCAAGCACCTTGTGTAATAAATTTCAGTTTATTTGAAAATTCACTATGTATGAAATATTCCTCCAACCTTTTTAACAAGAATTCTGTCTGCATAGGCTTTAAGGTTTGTCAACACTGAATTCTTCCAGCAGATCATCAAAGCACACGAAGATTTTCTTCACACTGAACTTTCTTTTCTCTATATTAATTTAGGCATTTGGAATAAAGTTTATCTTCTATTAATGTTTAAAATGTGTGATCAGCAGAAAAAGTTTAAAACTTCAGGAAACAGTTCAGGAAAGGAAACATTTAATGCCTACTTATATTTTCCAGATTTTCAGATCAGTAAATATCAAACTGATCAGATTTATATATTTATCCAAAGACAATTATTCATGGCATCAGCAAAGAGTCTTCAGAATTCAGTAGTGGAAAGTTTGTGTTGATTTGAACACAAGGTCTGAGGATTTTGACTTTGAGTCCAGGTGCCTTTTTCAGATCTCTTTCTCAAGATTTGAGCCTTTAGATTTGTTAATGACAATAAGGAAAACACTGTACAAAGCAAATAATTTGTGGTGAGCAAAGACTTTCGGAAAGCAAAGGATTCAGGCAATTTGTTTTGGTTTCTTTATGTGGTTTGGTTTTTTTTTTTTCCCCACTTCTCAATGAATTGGAGATAAGAACAAGATAATAAAATTGCCAGCAACAATTCCAAAATTTCAGCTAACCAGTTTATGATTCCCTGTGGCACACACAAAGCATCTTATAACTTCTACAAGATCATCATGAGAGTATTTATAATTCTATTGGCAGATGTTTCAGCAGGGAAGGGCTGTGTCAAAACCACAGGCATTTGCAAGGCTCTGCACCAAGCTCTACACTGAAGAGAAAATGCTGGAGATATAAGGACTTAAATATGTCATTTCATAGTAAAAAGTGTTTAAGTTTTCTAAGCCTAAATGCACATTTTCTAATGTTAAGTCACCCGTTATCAATAAAATAAGTAGTCTGTCAATAAGATTTTATCAGTTTCCCAGTGTGCCACTTTTCTTAACACGTCCTGCATGAGAGGCTTTTTGCCTCTGTGTAATACACTTGTTCATTTCTGTTTGCTATTTACTCACAGGAACAGGAAGTGTGTTTGGAAAATTTAAGATTAGCATTAGGATGCGAACAATCCTTTCATGGTGCTGTCTCCTGTGCCTTGTGAAAGGATTAAAACATATCTTTTGCTCAGCTGGTTTTAAAATTGCTTTTTTTCAACATTTTATTCAAGCAGTATCTCCATGAGTATGTGTTGCCAACATCTCTAAATCTCAAATATATTACTCGATGTGTACGCAGAATATTTCTAAATGTCCTTGCTCATGTTTCAACAAAACATCACAGTGTTTTTGGTACTATTTTAACATTTTGTTCAAGCCATTTCCTGGAACATTCCAGGCCTTCCATCTTCTGACACCCCACCTGCAGCTAAAATAATTTTTGAACGAGCCCGAAGAAAGTTAATTCAATATTGAAGCCAGTGTTATTTCTTCAGAATTAGCTCTTTACATACTAAAGAGTTACCTCTTTATATATTTGCCTCTTCCTGCTCGGAGCTGATGCTGCACTGAGCAGTGCCAGGTGTGTAATGGAAGGGAAAAGCAGCGCTGAAATAATAAGGGTTTGGTGAAACAATAAGGGGTTGCATCTTTAAGCATTCCGGCCTCTGCTCTGCCTTTATGGCTCTATTTCACACATGTGTAATGAAAAGGCTGTTATTCCTAGACAGGAGTAGAACGTCTCTTTAATTAATGGTTTTAATATGCTGCTCCTTTCCTTCAGCAAATCTGTTATTCTCTGAGTAACTGCTCAGCCTGCCGAAGCAACTGTGAGCAGACATCGGCGTGTATGATGAAATAAAAGAGCAAATAAAGCTCTTGCTGTTTAAAAGCATCCTCTCAAACAAATGCGCCTCCTCTCCTGCTTGCTTGGATTGTGCTGACTATAATTCCAAACAATTTCAACGTTTAGGGTGCCTTTAAGCCTCGGTTTTGTGCTGAATATTTGGCCGAGTGCTGCAACAGCCTTGTTCCAACTCGGTGTACAAAACAGATGCATCAACGCAATTAATCTTAAAGTAATTGAAAGGGCAGAGCAGAGCCACAAACAGCAACAGAGCATTACTTTCCTAACTGCATAATAACGAAGCGATTCCATGTGTGTGCCACTCTGGGTGCTGATGAGACTGGTAATTCCTGATTTTCCATGGGCAGCGAGCGACTCTTTGCAAATGAAAGCCCACGCTGGCAATGTCTACAGTTCAGAATTGTTATGTTACATTAAGCAGCACTGTGCTCTTGTGCCTTATTAATTATGGGGCCTCTCACTGATCCTGTGATAGTTTTTTTTTCCTCACTTTGTGAAAACACAGCTTCTTTCTAAGGAACCCGTCACGCCGAAGCAGCTCATTAACTCCAGTCTTCCTCTCTGTTTGAAATGACAGGCTTTGCTAACTAACTTTAGATGTAAGGTAATAAAGTTTTATCTCTTTTCACAGTAACCCAAGACAGTTCATCACGCACTTCACTTGCAGACAGAAAGCTAAACAGACTTGAGCACATCAGGAACCCTCTGTACATCACATGCCCGCAAAAATCTAATTCGAATGAGGGGAATTGCTTAGATCAAAACTCACAAAAGCTCGTGTTCCGCAGAGATAACACAGCTTTTCTCCCCCATCTCTCCAGTCTTCCCCATTTAGAAGGCCTGAAAGTTCATTTCCTAGGTTTTTTTAATTTTTTAAAAATTTTTAATTTTTTTTTAACCTCATTGCACACTCGTTTCACACGAGGCTGGACATTTCTGTAGGAGGAATCACGTGAGACAGACAGAAGGTCAAGATGCATTCTGGTGACTTAAATGACAGACTGTTCCCAAGGGTGCAGTGTAGTGAATAACGAATGAAGTGAGGAAATCAATTTCGTATTTCTAAAAAAAAAAGAAAAAAAAAAACCAAAAACAACATAGATTGAACTAGCATCAGTCTTGTTTGTCTGTTTCTGCTAATGAGTTTTCTTTCAGAGCATAGTGCACCTTCAAACCACTCACCTCACTGCTTCCATTCACACTGAGGTGTTTTGGGCCTCAGTTTTTAGTGCAGAGTTCATTTTTGGAAGGTGTTCAGCGCTAAGATCTGATTATTAGAGAGAGATGCCTCTGCCTGAATTAAAGTGCAAACGAGACCATATGCTGAAGTCAGTAGCACAGATTTTATTTAACAGCAAATGTGAGGTAGAGAGAGGGATAGGAATAGAAAAGAGAGGGGAGGGGGATGGAGAGGAAGAGAGAGAGAGAGAGGCACCATAGTTGAAAGGTGCTCATTACTCCTGTGGATCCAGGGGCACAATAATGCTAAAATCTGAGCTATGGGCTCCACCCACCAGACCCAGCCTTCTTTACTCCTCCTTAGACCTCAGATATTTGTAAATAGTACTACTTTTAACTTATTTCAAGTTCCCCTCAGCTTTTAAACCGTCAGGTTTAACTGGAGGCCCGTTGGTCTGGGGGTGGGCTTTGGGGGTTGTATCTTCTTTACACAGTTTGCCAGAGTGGGCAAAATCCTTCCGTGATCTTAACAACACAATTATTATTATTTTTAAGTTTCTTATATTCAGTCAACAGCTTTGTTCCAGAAGCTCACCAAGTGCTGAGATGCTGCTTACAGCTTGCTGGACATCTCTCAAAAGAGAGCCCTGCCCTCCAGCCCAAACCACGAAGGGCTCTCATCCAAACACCCTGTGGCACCCTGAAGTGGTTCTCATGCATCGTTAAGGGCCATATGTTGTGTGCATCTCTCTTGCTGTTAGTTACTGAGAGGACTTAAACTGTTCTTGCATCTTTCTCCTGATTCTTCATCTTCCATTTAATCTTCTGGTCTTCCCTTCTTGTTCTACCTCTGTGGCCGCCCTGCTTTTCAGAAGTCTTCAGGAAAGATAAATGGGTTATTACTGATCCTTTCTTTTTCCTTTTTGTCCCCCTAACCTTGCTTTTGGGCCCTGGCATTAGCTTTCCCCACATTAAGAAAAAACAGATACAAAGATGCTGCCTGAAGACCAAGCAATTCAATCTCTGCTGCGAGAACCAGAAGGTTTTAGGCAGACGTTTAAAGTCCCTCAAGCCTTTCTGCTCATCTGTGTGGATCATTCCTAAGCCTCTTGCAAGATTTTGAGCACTGGTTCAGCTTAAGTTTAGGACTAAAGCTCGGAATCATCCTGCTGCCAGATTTGTGCATGCTAACAGCATCAGTTCAGACATCTGAGACTGGATGGACTGGATTCCTTCAGCTGCAAACTGCTCGAAGCAAGGCTTTTGGTGTCCATCTCAACATTTGTGAGCATTTGGAAATGCCCTCAGACACCGGGTGGGATTGCTGGGGTGTGCTGGGCACGGCGAGGAGCTGGAGTGGATGATCCCTGTGACTCCCTTCTGAACTCTGGATTTTCCATGATTCCATAATTCTGTTGGTTTGGTGAGAACAGTTTCATCAAATGCTCTACACCTTTCTTAAACACCACTACTCCAGAGGCCTCTCTGTTGGTTTCACAAACTGATTTTGGGTCCAGAAGGGAAATAATTCCTATCCCACACTTCTCTATGAGCACCTTATGGAACACGGGTCCCACTGACCCTGTAAAGGACCACAAAGTTCTACTGTTTTACTACTTTCAGTGACCCATTTTTGTTCTATTAGTCTAGAACCCTTTCTGCTCCTGTCGGGCATTGCCTGGAGAGGCAAAGTTCAAGAATCAGAAGAGAAGGAAACTGGAGAGCTCACGGGTTGCTAGGGCCCTTCATAAAGCTCTGTTTGCTTCCCAAACGACACTTTTTTAGGGAATAGATTTACAGCCAGAGCCCATCCTCTGAGGTCTGCTGGTGTGGGAGAGCAAAGGCAGTTTCTGAGGTGGTAGGAACCCTCTCAGGTACCAAGGAGGTCTCTGTGATAAGGCTACAATTTCCTGCCGACTCTAGAAAAACCACTTGACCCCAGGATGAGGACAAATGGGTGTCTAATCCCATCAGTAGAAAAGGTGAAAGTTGTACATAAAGACATCAGTGATTTGGGCAGTGAACACAGGGAGATTTCTTGCTGTGCTCAGGGGTGTACATGCAACCAAAAACCAATGTTTTTGTGCAAAGAGAAAGAGGAAAAAGGAGAGACTGACTAAAGATCAATATTAGCAGCATGTGCTTGTTTGTGTCAAATCTTTGCCTGGTAATCAAAATACAGCATGTCAAAAAACTCACAGGACACAGGGAGTGGGCATCAGTTTTCTCTCTGGAGGAGGAAGATTCAGGGCTTTTTCATTTAGAAGGAACATTTCTCTCTGAAAAATTTTACACAGGCAAAATGAAGTTACTTTGTTTATTTTACTGAGGTGCTAAACTTGGTACAGAAAAGAACCCAGACCTAGCTGGAAATATTTTTATAAATAACACATGGTGCAATTTATTCCTTTTCCTACAAAACTGGCATCATTACAAAGCTCTGTGAGCTTTGCAAATTATGTGACAACTTTTCTGGTGCTTGGAAACAAAGACCCTCTTTTTTTCTGGAAATACAAAATTGTCTGTATCAAGGAGGAAAATTGAGAGGTTTCGCACAGGATTAACACTCCCCAGACCTTGCTTACAGGTGTGTATGCCAGGGTGATGAAATGTATGACATGCTATTTTCAAATTACTGCTTGCGATCCCATTTAGCCTGGAATAAGCTATGCCTGTGTGAAATGACCTGTTATTTTCAATCTGTTCCGTTGAACAAATTGGCACTCTATAGGAAGGGTAGTTTGATCATTCCTCACATGATCCTGATTTGCATAAATAGGAAATGTCCCTTTGCATGTCTTTTGAAGGGTGTTTGTTTTATTATCTTTCCGTCCCTAGAACATTGTCAAGGCGTTATAATACTGGTCCACATTATCTTTCTGGACTTTTATTGCCTTTTCTTTCTGTTTGGATGTTGCCTTCTGCTATACGGAAAGGAAGACATAAAGAAATGAATGTTCTTAATAAAACTTAGGGTTTTTTTTCATTTTTAAAGCATATACAGCCACCATAAACTGAATAAAAATTAAAGCATCTTGAAAACAAAACAACTGTTCTTCCCAATAACACAAATGTTATCACTTCCCCAAAATTTTGCAGTCTGAAATCCTGTGACTATATGAGAATCCTTGCTCTTGAAGACTGAATTAATTCTGCTTCAATCTTGTCAAACTAACCTCAGACTGTGTAGTGTTTGAGCAGCAGTAAATATAGTCTCAGACACTGAGGGGAATTAATTCTGAAAAAAAAAAAAAAGCAGCAAATGTTTTTTCTATGACATAAGGCTCTCTGAGAGAGAAGATACTCTGTAGGTAAATAAATTATTTGGAAATTGGGCAGTAGATTGAATATAACATTTAATTAGCTGATTGGGCAGACAACTACAACAGAAGGAAATGGCTCAGGAGTCAGGTTCTACGAGACAGAAAACGGCTACAAACCTGGATTCAGAAAAATTTGGTTTGCTGACTGTATAAAAATACTTACCAAGGTGGATATCTCGTACTGGCACCTCCTAGTGACCAGCTGCTGAAATCCAAGCAATTATTGTGCCTGTCTTGTGAAACTGGTGCCTACACGTGCCAGACATCCTCTTAACTCACATAAAGTAGGTCTCAGTCCCAGAGCTACTGCAACTGTGTGTCGTGGTGCAGGCACTTATGTCCTTGTCTAAAATGAGGCAGGGAAAAACCCAGTTGTCCCCATGCTCTGACACACTCTTTGAACCCTCCTCAGGAGATTAGACCTGGAACACACTGATTGTGCCCACTTTTCAGCAGGGCAGAAAGGTGGGTGCCTCAGTCACATCTAAGATTCACAGAATCCTGGAAATCTTGGGTTGGATCTTAAAAATCCTTTATTTCCACCCCCTGCCATGGGCAGGGACACCTCCCACTGTCCCAGGCTGCTCCAAGCCCCAGTGTCCAGCCTGGCCTTGGGCACTGCCAGAGATCCAGGGGCAGCCACAGCTTCTCTGGGCACCCTGTGCCAGGGTCTCCCCACCCTCACAGCCAAAATTTTTTTTCCTATTATTTAATCTCTGTCACTTTGAAGTAGGTTCTCCTTACTCATTCTTGAAATTTACAGGGTGTTTTACAGGGCGCTTGAACACGTGTCCCACTCCATTTTTCATAAGGTATGGCACCTTCTTTTAAAGAATTGTACAGAAGATTTCTTTTACAGGCTAACATTAGATCTGTTTCTCTCGAGAGATAAAATGTCTGGCTCACTCATAATTTAGTGAATTACTTCTTTTCAGCCTAATCTGAAAGAACAGTTTGAATTCTCAAGCATATCCTCTCCTCCTCCACAGGCACACCGTGTTTACACCCAATAAACTGATTCTGCAGTAGCTAATTATGTGGCATATGTAGCTTTGGAAAATGTGGTGCTGTTGCACGGCTGTCGTGTTTAAATTTAAGTTAGTTAGGTTTGCAGCTGTTTGTGCTCCATGTGGTGGACAAAATTTGTCAAAATATATGCGCTTAATATCCCTCTAGTGAAGATAAAAGGTAATTTTCACTAATAGTGTATCTCTACTAAGAAAGTATCATGGGCTCTTACACATATGCCCTACTAAATATTTATCTGCCACACTTTACACCTCATTTGTAGAATGCAAAAATCTTCATGTCTGCTTCTTACCCTTTTCTTCTCAGGACGTTCCTTTCTATTTGTCATTTCTACCCTCTTATCTCTTACAGTAATTATTAGTTCCTGAAAAGCCAAGCAGGTATAGTAAAAGGCCATTCATAAAACCTTAAATCAACCTTAAATTAATATTATCAAACAGGCCTTGCCTAATTTAGAATTTTGAAGTGTTAACAATTAAAAGTCAAGCTCTTGTTAGGCTTGTTAACCAGTCAAAAAAGATGGAAATACAGAAGGTTAGAAGAGTGAAAATAAAATGCCAGGGAGAAAAAGCAGGGGGAAAAAAAAAATGAAAAGAACAAAGGAGTGAGAACAGACTTTTAAGTCTTTCATATGATGATATTTAGCCTCCTGTATTTACTGCTGTCAATTAACTCCCACCCCAGCTTCACCTAGAGCCACTGAGCAATGAGGATTTCCGTGGTGGCTGCAACACCCGTGAAACAGGACGGGGAAGGTAAGGTAGGATCCGTGTGTCTACTCAAAAAGGATAAATCTCTACAGGCTTCTTCAGAGAGTTTCTAATATGTAAAACTTTGACATTTGTTCACTGGTCCCATGAGCCTGTTCCTTGGAAGAAACAAAAAAAGGGGGAGCTGAGTATGAACTTGTTACCGCTAAATTTCAGTAGTTAAGTGAAAGGATGGGTTAGCTCGGGATAAGTAGAAAAAGACATGGGAATGATGTGCAAGAGCTAAGCAAAATGATTCAGTTTAGGAGGTGGTGTTAACCAGCTGTTTTTAACAATAATAGAAATGTCAGTGTCTAATGTCTTGCTTGATTTTCATTATTATGCGTGGCTTTTATTCCTATGAGAAGTCTGGATTGATGTGATTTTTGACAAAGTTTGTTTGTATTTCTGATGACACAGAACTGGGGGAGTGTCTGATCCGCCTGCAGGCTGAGCTGCCACTCAGAGGGACCTGGACAGGCTGGAGAGTTGGGTGGGGAGGAACCCAGCGAGGTTCTTTCCACAGGGGCACGGGCAGGTCCTGCCCCTGGGCAGGAACAACCCCCAGGGCCAGCACAGCCTGGGGGGGCCCTGCTGGGGCAGCTCTGGGGAGGGACCCGGGGGTGCTGGTGGGGGACAGGGTGACCGTGAGCTGACAGAGTGTCCTGGGGCCAGGAGGGCCGGGGGACCCTGGGGAGCACAGGGAAGGGTGTGGGCAGCAGGTCAGGGAGGGGATCCTGCCCCTCTGCCCTGCCCAGGGGAGGCACCTCTGCAGGGCTGGGTCCAGTCCTGGGCTCCTCAGGACAGGAGAGACCAGGAGCTGCTGGAGAGGGTCCGGGGGAGGCCACGGAGAGGATCTGGGGGCTGGAGCATCCTCCTAATGAGAAGAGACTGTGGGAGCTGGACTTGCCATGGAGTTTTCGTCTTTGGAGACATTCAAACGCACCTGGACACGTTCCTGTGTCACTCAGGTGACCCTGCCTGTGTAGGGAGCTGGACTGGATCATCTCCAGAGGTTTCTTCCAACCCAACAATTCTGTGATTCTGTGATCTACCTCAGAAGAGAGAGGTCTTCTTGTACTCTCAGCTGCAATGGTCTGTCATGAAAACGAGAACACAGCTATTCTGCTAGAAAATATCCCCGTGTAAATCAAAGGCATCTGGAAATTTCATTGCAGTTCTCGCAGTTTACTGGCACAGATAGCACATAGACAAACCTTTCCCTCTAAGTTCACATATTCTTTACCCACGGTTCTTCTTCAAAATTAAAAGCATGGATGCATTTGATAAATGTGTGACCATTATTGAGATTTCCTTTTCTCCAGGTGACAGATAAGTCTGAGACTTATAACAGCACAAAATTCTTCAGGCTTGCAGTTTTGACATCATCAATCTTATTTCTAAAGGGTGTGTTCCTACCATACTCAAAATTCTGTTGCTTTTAAAAAAGCAATATCTATTCCCTATTCCACATGACTTTGAGGTGTTTGACAGATTGAAGGATGCTAAGGAGGCTCCATATTGTTATACTGAAAAAATAAAGGGGGAGTATTTAGCTGTTTTGATGTATCATAATTTTTTTCTTCTCGTTCAGATTAATTTTTTCCACTGGGAGAAACAGCTCCAAGATTTTTAACTGGGATCTTTCTCTGCTGAGCCTTATGCCCATTAACGCAAATTAATCTGAAACTCCAAAGTTCCGTAGATGGAGGATATAACAGGAAGTTACAAATTTTGCCTTACTTCCTAGCATATTAACTTTTTGCTTTTTTTTTTTCCCTTGTGTAATCTTTTAGTCCATGATCATAGAATCTGATAATGATTTCGTGCATTTGCCTTGGGATATGCAAAGGACTTAAAACAATCTTCACAGTTCATCAGAATCAGATCATTACCCATTAGCTGAAACTATTTCCTCAGAAATAGTATCTGAAAAATATCGTGGCCTTCAATAAGGATCTTTTTCCTGTTTACAAAGTGGAAATATTAAACCTCAAACTGCTCACTCTGTGTACGGAACCTGCCCTGCCACCCTGCTGGAGGCTCCATTTTCCAAGAAGTGAGGTTGGTTATTAACCTTGGCTGTGATTCGGGGCACTTTGGAGGGTGAGAGGAAATATTGCTGCCCCTTCCTTTACAGGAAACGAAGCCTAGCTGTGAACACAACTATGCATAGGACACATATGCTACTTTTTCCACCCTCTTTATCAGGTTGTTAACTTGAATGGATGATGGTAACATTCTTCCATTCCATTAATTTGTGCCCAGCAGTACCCCGAAATATTTTCTTTGGGGGAGCTGTTGTCTGAACAGAACTCCTCACCCTGCTTTCAGCTGCCAGCAATGCTGAGGTAATGCTGATCATCAGATAAGCCCCAAAGAGCACAAAATATTCACTCAGCCCAAAAGGAAAATTATTTCTTAGTTCTAAATTCCTGATTTCTTCGAGGGTTTCTTTGGTTTGCTGCTCCTATTTAGTTTTTCACAGCAGCTGCAGATGTATGGAAGGGCTCTGCTATCCATAGTTTTAGCTTGGTGTGCATCTCCTTCATATCCCAAATTAAAAAGAAAAAAAAAAAAATCCATGTTACTTAACTTCTCCTTGATGTAAAATGAGTTGTAGTGGGACTCTCAGCATCAGATTTTCATTGCAGTTTTGGAAGCAATAGCATGACTTCTGACACTGGACCTGTTGGTAAAACCAGGAAAAAATACCTCGGCCACAGTAGCTGAAAAAAAAAAAATATATAGACAAACATTCTTGTTAAAGATAATATATTCTCATTTAAATTTACCTTTCACTTTTGAGGTTTTAGGAAAAAGTAATTAGATATTTGGAACCAAATCAGTTTTTCCCAGAAGATCAAATCACAAATAGGACAGGATTTTAGCCAATAATCCTCAGCATCCTCTTCAACATCTTTATATTCAGACTTAGGCAGTGCCGGTTTTGGGTAGAATCAAATAGCAATAAAATGTTAAAAAGAAAGGATTTGGTTAATGAGGCATTTGTGCTCCTTTCCATAGGTTGAAGAGGTTAATGCTTTGCAGAGACACAAAAAGAGAATTGTTTCTCATTTTGGCTGGGTGGACTTTCCCCACCTTCTTGCTCTGCACTCAGTAAGAGAGATGCTCTGCTGTTGAACCTGTTCTGGAGAGTCCTGCATTGTCCTGCACCACAGCACCAAAACCTCCACAACACTCTGGGTGAAGAGAAAAGTTCAGTTCTGTGGGAATTCATCTGCTTGGATGAACTTTTCCTACCATCCGAAGGCATATCCTGCAGCACCACAGCAGCCTTTGCCTTTCCTCGGGGGACTTCAGTGGCCATTTCTTCAGAGAGCTGAACCTATAGCAGCCTTTAGATGAAGGTTCTTCATGATTCACGTCCTCAAAGAATTCCCCAGGCCATTTTCTCCCTGTCTGGATGGGAAACCAATGAGTTGGAAATTATGTGAGCACACCTAATTTTCAAACATTTCAACCTTGTGCTTTTTATTGCTCTGGTAATAATTTGAAGGAATTCATCACTCTCTCTCAGATCAAGATTTCTGGGCACACTTCACAATCAAACTGCTCTAATCCTTCAAGCTAACCTTTCAAGTTATGTATTAAAGTTGATTACATTTTGTGCCACATCGAGAAAATTAATTCGGTCAAGATAAGAACCTCTTGAATGTTTTTTCATTGCTATCCTGTACCCAGAGCTGAAATGTTGAGAGGGGTGGTGGGGGGACCAAGGCTGAGTAATACACTTGTTAAAGTGTCTGCTTCTTGCCACACAAATCTTTCCTAATGGCAGCTCACTATTTCTTCCTGTTTACCAAAAAGGCAGGCTAACCTAAAGCTGCACGACACTGTGGATGGCCAAGAGGGAAGCCTGAGTGGAATGCTTAAGCAATTTCGGCATAAAAACAAATTCTATTTCAGAATGCCTTTCTGAATTTATTATTATTATTATTATTATTATTATTATTATTATTCACCTCAAAGCAAAGTTTTGGGGTGTATCTCAGCCAGCTCACACTGCATAACAAAATGTTGTTTTGTCATCTCTCATTTTCCAGCTTTCCCCCATAATAGCCCCAAACACCAAAAATAAAGTGGGGTAGTAATGTCCAGAACCCATAAGTACTAGTAGGAGTTGAAAAAAACTCCTTTTACTGAAAGAGGGAGTGAAAGTGCCCAAAGATAGGGGGAGAAAAAAAAAAATCAACACAGTAGGAAATAAAATAATGTGAGGGCACTGGGATTTGTCTTTCAAATGCTCTGTGTGAGCATTCAGGTTTTACAGCACAGGAGGAGATTGCGGTGTAATTAACATGCTAGTCATTGAACATTTAACTAAGTCATAGTTACTGCATGCTCTGAATTCTCGTGCAAGCACAAGCATTAACGTGCTCATCACAGTTGCCAGCTTCATTTAATCCATTTGTTTCAATAATTAACAGCAGTAGAGGTTGAGGTCTCAACGACACTTTAACCTGGCAGGTAAAACAGGTAAATATTGAACAGCTACAGGCATCTTCCAAAGAAATCATTAAGTGGGGATTATTTCAGGAACACATGTGGAGGAACTGGCATAGTCTGAAAGCAAATTTTCCCTGGCTTTCAAGTTCCTGTAAAAGAAAACATAAAATCATATTAGTTTCTCCATAGTGTTAAATGCTAAAAAACTGAGAAGGACCAGCTGCTTTCCAGCAAGACTGAGGACCAGAAAGATTCACCAAAGCATAAGCCTACTCAAATGTTCTATGCATGACCAAATATCAGCATGTATACACATTTATATAGGGATTAATTTTATCTCTCATTAACTTATGGGTTTACTCTATATTAGTCTCTCATTAAGTCAAGAGTTCACCATAAACAAGATTGGTTTTGACTGATTTTGTGCGTCTCTCTAGTTGCACATACAGGGGGGAAATGTCATATTTAGTCTTTTGTCTTCAGAGTCATTTTTATGTTGTGGAATGAGGGTCCCAACAGTTTTATTTCGTTTAGAAGTTCCTCCTTCATGGTTATGAGCAGAGAATCAGAGACTCACAGAGCCATTTGGGCTGGAAAAGCCCTCTAAAATCCCCAGAAATGCTGTTATCCCTTTTATAAACCACTGTTGTCAGAAAAGCCAGGATCAGAATCGAAGGGAACTGAGCAGTTTGCCACAAAACTAACTTGGGAAATTTTGGGAAGTAGATGAAGTATTAGCACACAATTATTCATAATTCTCATTAACATATTTTTTGGGAAGACTCAGCTGCATATTCAGCTGCTTTAAACACCTGCCTGTTTAAAACTTATGTGTGCCACATATTACTTAATCTCTGAAAATAAAATAAAAACTCCAAAAAAATTTAGCATCTGAGGCATACACTTTCACAAAAAAGAAAAAAAAGTCTATGCTTATTTAAAAGGCATAATTTTTTACACATAGTAACAATTGCACACGCTGCTTACAGTGGATTGTATATTAATACACCAACCATCCACAAAAATTGCTACTAAAATTTGAGCCACTTAGGTCATATCTCTAAGTTGATATCTCCTGTAAATACATCCTTGTCTAACAGAAAACATCAATAAGGTTAGAAGAAAATTGTTTTCAGCTGTCATTCAGTAAAAAGTTACAATAAGAAAAGAAAAAAAAGGAAAAAAAAGAAAAAAGGAAAAAAAAAGAAAAAAAGAAAAAAGA
Organism: Cnemophilus loriae; assembly: GCA_013397755.1. Classification (NCBI taxonomy): domain Eukaryota; kingdom Metazoa; phylum Chordata; class Aves; order Passeriformes; family Corvidae; genus Cnemophilus; species Cnemophilus loriae. The sequence continues at coordinate 67,005 of VZTF01000900.1, read as the reverse complement.
AGAAAAGAAAAAAGAAGAAAAGAAAAAAGAAAAAAAGAAAAAAGAAAGAGAGAAGAGAAGAGAAGAGAAGAGAAGAGAAGAGAAGAGAAGAGAAGAGAAGAGAAGAGAAGAGAAGAGAAGAGAAGAGAAGAGAAGAGAAGAGAAGAGAAGAGAAGAGAAGAGAAGAGAAGAGAAGAGAAGAGAAGAGAAGAGAAGAGAAGAGAAGAGAAGAGAAGAGAAGAGAAGAGAAGAGAAGAGAAGAGAAGAGAAGAGAAGAGAAGAGAAGAGAAGAGAAGAGAAGAGAAGAGAAGAGAAGAGAAGAGAAGAGAAGAGAAGAGAAGAGAAGAGAAGAGAAGAGAAGAGAAGAGAAGAGAAGAGAAGAGAAGAGAAGAGAAGAGAAGAGAAGAGAAGAGAAGAGAAGAGAAGAGAAGAGAAGAGAAGAGAAGAGAAGAGAAGAGAAGAGAAGAGAAGAGAAGAGAAGAGAAGAGAAGAGAAGAGAAGAGAAGAGAAGAGAAGAGAAGAGAAGAGAAGAGAAGAGAAGAGAAGAGAAGAGAAGAGAAGAGAAGAGAAGAGAAGAGAAGAGAAGAGAAGAGAAGAGAAGAGAAGAGAAGAGAAGAGAAGAGAAGAGAAGAGAAGAGAAGAGAAGAGAAGAGAAGAGAAGAGAAGAGAAGAGAAGAGAAGAGAAGAGAAGAGAAGAGAAGAGAAGAGAACTCTTTAAGTTAAAAATAAAATATAGATGAGTAGAAAACAAACAAAAAAAAAGCCAATAAAGCTCAGTTATACTCCCAGTTCCCTTCATACAGCAGTGCACCAAAGAAAACTTTGAGTTACTAACTTAAGTCAATCCATGTTGATGCATACCGTGTTTTTAAACCACTTTAATGGAATGATTGATTGCTATCCGCGGGCCAATCTCACACACTGAAACTGAAAAAAATTAAAATTTCCTTGGTTTACTATCTGTAATATTTAGTCTTTAGTATTTGAGGATCAGGATGTTTACACACCAGACAGCTCCTGAAAGAAAATGGTGTCACTTTTAAGGAGTCTGCAGTGGATATTCTGAAATCCAGCACGAGATTGCAGTTCATTTTCCCCAGTTCAGCTAAAACACATTAAATTCCAAAATATTAACACACAAGCTGTGTCCTGAAATGCTGGACATTAGCATATTAGGCAGTTATATTTTGTTTCCTAAGTCTTATTTCTTAACAGCTCAAAAAAGTCTGCTGGAGGGAGGAATATAAACAGCAAAAGGAGAAGCAGATATTAGGATAGATAACCTTGAAAAATGAAGTAACTCTTTACCAAGTTAGAATGTTAGCCAGTATTAGATTATTTCTAGTCCGACTATATAATAAATTAATAAATGACCAAAAATTCACGGTACTATAGCAGGAGCTTCTTGGTGTTTAATCTGATGCAACAGCTTTCATCACAAACCATGAGATTTCAGCTGTCAACATTTTTCATTTAGACAGGAAAACTCTCAGCTTCTGTAAATATGTATATACTAACTATAATTTCTTTTAAAGTCTGGTGTTAATATGTTTTCAGCACTCAAGTATGGTTTCATGGCAGTGTGGAGACAGAAAGAATATTTGATGGGAATGGATTTACATTCCTTTGGGGTTTGTTCTTCAAGGCATTTTCATCATTTCAAGGAAATACCTGTGCTTCATGGGTCAGCACAAATCTTGCCTGGTAGAAGTAATGGGTTCTGATGTTCCCGAATATTTCACACACATCTCCAAGAATTTCAGTAAAGAAACTCTGCTGTGGAGAAGAATTTTATGGTGGTTCCAGGATTTTCCTTCTCCCCAAACTGATGTCAAGGAAAGCTACCAGAAAATGTTGCCTGGCTGTATAGCTTAACCTTTTACAGTTAAGGACTGCATTGAATCTCTTCCAAGTGCAAAATCTTTTTAAATTTCATTGCAAAGTGAAAATTCAATTTAAGGGTTATCTTTAACCTCTGATGCTGAGTATTCTGCAGCCAAAGAAATTCAGAGCATTTATGAAAGCAAATTTATTCGCATAAATGTTTACAGAAGAACAAATAATCTTGTTACTCTGTCATATTGCGCAGCCACAGGAGCAAGGGGAAGGACAAACTTTAGACCTACGTGTTACCTGAGACAAAATAGTGCCACTTTGTGACTGATGTGCCTGATGATGGGTGGGTGACGACTTTATTGTGTTTTCATTAATTATCTATGTGTCTACAGTTTGGAGCTTCAGCTCCTTTTTAATTCAGCTTCCCCACGCTGTCCTTGCTGAGATTGAACAGGTGACCGCAATGGAGTCACAGGAGTACAAACCTCCAGGTTTTCCCTCCATACCCAGAGGTGAACAGAGGCATTCAGAGAGCAGCACTCGTGAGGAAATGTGGCCCAGAACCTGGGGGATGAGGAGGTGGCGAAAGGTATTGAGCTTTGTGGGCAGTTAGGTAAAAAGAGCAATAAAATTGTTACTTCTGTCACATTTAGCCAAGGAAATCGAGGCTTGAATCAGCTTTACAGAGAAAGCTTAGACCACAACTTCAGATGCTGTTGCCCTGCGGTTGCCTGCTGATTCCATGAAGTAAAATGTCCTGGGGGTACATTAGACTTTGGCTTTTTAAGGAGCAGAAAATATTCCACTCTAATTAAAGGCAGTGGAACTGTAACTGCCTTCTGCAGATGAACAATCGAGTGTTCACTGCTTTAAAAGCCACAGCAGATTGTTTTTTTTTAAATTTAGTTTAATCAGTGGGCACTTAAACTCTTAACTTCTTTCCTGAACTGCTGCAAACAACTGAAAGCTTCACATTTTAGAAAAAAAGCCAGACCACTCAAATAAATAGCTTTAAGAAGAAAGGTCTATGGTCTTAATACTAGGGTTCCACTTAAGGAGGAAATCTTACATAATGTTATCAACATTATATTAATCGTATTAATAAGCTACTACTCAAGGGCACGCTTGCCTAATGTATTGTCACAAGCGTGAATAATTGGATTAAAACTGCAGCTGAAAAAAAAACTTCAAAAAATGAGTTTGTTACTTCATTGCTGAATCGTTCAGAGAGCTCTTAGCTGAAAGGCAGACTTGGGAAAAAGGACAGAAAGATGTAACACAGTCATTAACTGGTCCAGATTGAACTGGAAAGACAAAGAAAGACACTCAAGTGGCAAATTTAATGCTACTGGAAAGGAAAAATTATTAGACTCACACATTTGCAAGTTTTAAATAAATTGCTTTGTATAAAGGGAAGCTCCACTGAATGGAATAGTAAATACAGTTTTAAAGTTGTGTGGAACAGTGGATTTTTAATGATTTTCAAGGCTAGTGTAACAAACGCTGAAGGCAGGAGAAAGAACATAATTCTCACTGGAGAAATCTTACTCTCTGTATCACTCTCTGTAACTCAGCCTACTCTACTAAACTCTCTGGACAGAGTCCACAAAATTACATTAGAAGAGCAGGTTAAATAGGCTAGGAGTTTCATTTACATAATGCTTGACATTCACAAAGCTCTTCCAATTAGTCAATCACTTACGACTTCTTGCATTGTGAAATGGCTTCCTATAAAATTAGGAGTCTTCGTTGTCAAGTATTTAGCAAAGTATAATTCAATTAAAAAGTAATGAAGCCGCATTATCATATTAAATGAAATATGACAAGCATTTTTGCCAAGGTTGCAAATTTTCGTTCTTTAAAACTCACTAAAGTGTGGTTAAGAAATTTTTCATTATTTTTTTTTTCTAAATCCAGGGAAAATTTTAGTAATTTACGTAGTCTAACAGGAAATGTTCTGCCCACTGCCTGACCAGCTGGACAAAGCCCAGCTGGCTGCTCAAGACTTCATTTCCTAATGGCAAATTATGGTGTGGGGAGCCAGCACAAAAACATTTCGTGGCTGCCACTCTCAGACACCACCAATAAAAGCAGCATTTCTGGTGGGAAGGAGTCTGTTCCCCACTCTGCTACCAAAATGGCACGTCAGAGCTCGGGTGCGTCACTAAGACCTGTTGGGAAGCTGGGTGGTTTCACTCATTTTCAGGCTCTGTTTCTGCTTCTCTCTCTCCCTGATTTTACACTACCTCTGGTTTAGGATGGCCAAATAATTTGCCTGCATNGTCCTTGAAGTACACTCATTTTCAACAGAATACTAGAACCTATATCCACAGACATTTTCATTAGAAATTCAAATTACCTGCCTTTTTTTCCTATGGGACTTTCCTCCAGCATAGAAAAGCTCTCGTTGATGATCCTCTGTATTTTAAACAGTCTGTCACACGACCGTGTAAAATACAGAAATAATTGCAGCAACAGAGCGTTCCGGGTGCCGCAGGCGCTAAATTAACTTTTTTTTGTCTCAGAAGGTTTTATCAGAACAATATTTAGAAGATTGAAATAACTTCTTTTTCTGCCTTGTTGCACACAACCTTTTAGAGTACAGGCAGCACAGATACAGGTCTATGTATGAATTGCAAATGACCTTTCAAGACTCTAAGCTGCAGCTTATCAGCGTGGCACCTGCTGAAACATCTCTGCAAACTTCATTACTTTTGAGCGTGTTTCATCCACTTTTCTTTAACCGTTTGGTTTTGGTTTTTTCTTTAAAATAAGAGACCTAAAAATCTGTGCATTTTGGCGTCTTTCTTCTGTTTGAGGAAAAAGCTCGTTGGAAAAAAAAAACGAAAAGGTGGCTTTATTGATGCCTTTTCAATGAATTTTTTTTTATTTTTTCATTCAAAAATAAGCACTGTTGAAGGACATAAAGTTCAGTCAGTACCATTGTAGGGAGATCTGTGTAGTGAGAAATGTTACAACCCTCATTCCAGACTCACTAGAACCAACAAAGCCAAACGACATAACCCTGAAGGGTTAATTCTGCTTTCATGCAGAACTGACCCTCTGTATTGCTCTGGCTGGTATCAGAGTTGACCACTTAAATATTTTAAAAAAACCCACTCATTTTTCTTCTTCAAGTGCAAGTGGCTGTGCTTTAAATATGGTCACTTGACCATGTAAATAAAGAAATAAATTCTTTCCCTCTGACACGGCAAAAAGTCTGGAAAAAGGTGGGGGCAGGAGTTCAAAACCTTGAGGGTTTCCAGCTGCTGAGGTGGTGTGGCCTTTGTGTCTCTCACTTGGGAGTTAAAATTGCATTAAATACACAGCCTAACTCTATCTGTTGACTGTCAGTTAAAAAATTACCTGCTTTTTGAATTTTTTTCCCTGCTCTGTATTTTTAAATAAGTAGCTCCCAACCAAAGCTATTCCTTATCTGTGTCAAAACTCGTGGTGGGCTCCATATAAAGGACCACACAGACCATCACAAGTGGGGAAGGGACTGGCTCTTTGTGACAAGTTTCGGGTTGCTTTCATCCCTCTGAAAATGAGAGACTCTTCAGAGTTTGCACACTTTTTAAACAACGATTAAAACCCCCCAAAACATTCATTTTTTTAATAAAGACACATCCCAGAGCAGCTATGCCACTTCCTTTAGACTTTCCCTGGAATGGCAAGCTTTCATCAGTGCACTTAAATCTTCCTTTCAAAGTATTCCTGAAAATATTTTGGAGATAAGGAAGAATCTCTGTAATCTTAACCACTAAATTAAAGGTCAGAGGCTCTCACCCTCCTTTATGTGCAGGGGTTAATGTGGGTATTCTTTATAAATCTATGGTTAGACTTTCAACACAGAAGAAACATTCTAAAATGCACAGATTTTTAGGTCTGTTATTTTAAAGAAAAAACAAATAGTTAAAGAAAAGTGGATGAAACACGCTCAAAAGTAATAAAGTTTGCAGAGATGTTTCAGAAGGTGCATAAGATACGGATGCAGAAAATACGTTAAGGGAAAAAAATTTAAAAATTAGAAAATAAAAAGGAGGAAAAAAAAATCTAACTTGTTTCCTCTTCAGTTCTTCAGTTTCTGAAAATCATTGTTATCAGCAATAGCAAGAAGCAATCAAGGATCTTGAAAACGCAGTGTGGATAATCTGCATATAATCTGCATACTGATGAGATTATTTCAGTGGAAAGTGGCCCCACAGTGTGGGAGAAAGTGTATTTTATCCCTCCAAACATTCAGCAGCAACTGCTCACGACTTAATGAACTTACTCCCCTGCTTGCTCTGCTTAGTAAACGATGTGACAGTCGTGTCACAGCTCTTCATCACAGATTGCACAAAGCACCACCTTTTTGCCAGGAAGATACAAAACCAAAAATGTGTGTGGAATAAAAAGTAAATCACTCATTCAGCGAGGAGCCAAACAATTTAGTAGGTGAGACGAGAGAGAAATTGAGTTCAGATTTCCATATCTGTAATCTATTCCATGGTATCCTTTTTAGGCCAAATATAAAAAAATTAGAATTCAAATCACCACTAGTGCAAGTAAAGCTGTGACCTGTAATCGTCTTACGGGAGGCAGGAAGAACGCTAAGGTGGTAATATCCTAAGGTTTTGCCAATAAAGTATCATATTCCAGTTAAATTGTCTACACTAGGAGCCTGAATACCAAGCAGCTCACTAAAACATCACTTTTCCTACAGTTTTTCGTGTTTCCAAAAGACAGAATTGGTGCCTTTATGACAATTTCTTCTATTAGGCATGTTTAAGTGGAGCGAGTTCGTCATCTGTTGCAGGATTTTTGGGAAGTTATATAATCTGGTTCAAGATGACAGAAAGCCAGTCAGGGTATTTCTGGTTTTTGATTCCAGAAAGATCATCAGGGCCTGAGATGCTGCACGGCCTATAAGCACAGGAGGTAGGGACTGCAGTAAATATGACCACAGGTTGAATAATTAATATTAGCAGGTTTAACAAGGGCTTCCCCCTGCTTTTTCCTGATGCACAGTCAGAGCTGCTCTCTCTCACCTGTGCAGCAAAAACAACGCAAAAGTGTAAAAACAATGCAAGAGAATAAAAGCAAAACAAAAAGTAAACCCAGCACTCACACTTTTAAGCATTTTTTATTCACATTTAATAAAAGGGCAACAAAAAAAAACCTTCTTATTCAATGTTTTTATTATCCTTCGTTTCCTAGCTTATTTTTCTTTAAAAATTCTTAATTTCTTTTTGGCATTGCATAGAAATTTTTTAGCTTCTATCATGAACTCTACAGAACAATCACTTTCATTCGCCTCAAATCCTGAATCAACATTTCCGCTTTAAATTCCTTGTTCTCCTTCGAAGTTCTGAAGTCAGATTCTTCTGTCTTGTATCTCTTGGTGTGTTTCCCCTGTGTTTTTCTAATTCCCTGTCTTTAGGGCTCTTTCTTTCCTGGCACATGGCACTCAGTTTAAATATAAATGTAAAAACCGAGTTATCTGGAGTATGATTTACTTTATTTCAGAACTGAAAAATAGGATGTATGTAGAGGGAGAGAACAGAACCAATTTTAAGGCCATAGAAATTACAGAAAAATAACCTTTTTTTGGCGAATTTTCGTGTTTTAGTGTGTCAAATAAATTTGGAGGCTGCCTTGGGAGTAGAGTGACAGCCATCAGGTATTGCAGTACTCTGTATTTTTCTATTCTAGAGCTGAAAAAAGAGGAGTAAATTTGTCCAAAGGAAAACTAATAGGATTAAAAAATTAAAATATGATGAGAACAGCAGGGGAGAAGAGTATATTGTGCAATGGGAAGTTTTTGAGAAAGTCAAGGACACAATTTCAAGCAGGCCAATGGCCTGGAAGTTATCCTTTATGAGCAACTAAAAACAAACACTCTATTTCTTTATGGTAGTCTGGTTTATATAAACAGATTTTATGTAAGATTCATTATACTAAAGACATGAAAATTAAATTTTAATTGAAATCTGGTGACATCATCAGAAATGTGAAGAAAAAAAGAAAAAAGTCGTTTACTCATACATACAAAAATAAAATTACTCGTAATCTTCAAAGTGTACATTAAAACAAATTGTGTCCTCCCAACTGGTATTATGGAATTTTCTCTTCTGAGGATAAATTTGTTCTCCGTGGTTGTTCTTGTGCTTCAGCACTGCAATTTGTTGTGACATTTTTAATGAATTGTAAACTGAAAGCGCCTCTCAGGTAAGGGAAAGTAGAGAACAAGGATTAGAATCTGGATGTGAGAAAAGCTTAATTTTCATTATACTAATGGATCATACGTGCATTATTGAGAGAAATGGAGGCTCTCTCTTGGGTTATATATCGCTCGTTTTATTGAAAGTCTGTGAATATTGAATATTTCAGGCAGGTTTATTTCAAAAACAAGCCTCACCTGCCAAAACTTCAGAAACCAGACGAAACTGCACACATTTTCCCCTCGTGTTTAAGAAGATGCTAATAGGATAATGGCACATCTCAATTTCACACACCAGTTCTGTTCAAGCTCTGTAAAACATTTTACAAATCCTGAAAGCCTCAAAACAGACCCGTTGGAAAGATTTTCAAAAATCTGTAGCACAGATAGCCTGCATAGAGTAACCTCTAAATTTACACCTGAAAAACTAACTCAAGAATCAGAGCAGGGTTGAAAATACTGTAGCAGCTCACGTGAGCATAATTACACAAAATTAATTGCAAAATTAAAACCACATGACTTGGTTGTTATTCATCAGTTTTTAATTCATCCTGGTATTTCTGTTTGCATTTGGTGGTACACCTGTGTGGCTTTGCCATTGTGACCACTATTTTAGGGCGGTCTGTGCTTTTTTTCCCTCTTCCAAGCCTTTGTCCTCTATGCTCAAAAAACTATCTTTACACTTTTGTATGAAAAAGTATCTTCCTGCTAAAATATCATCAAATTAATGGTCTTGAAGGGAAGTTTTCTCTTGAAATAAAAAGAATAAGCCCTGTGTGTTTTATCTGTTTACAGCGATGCTTTTTTCCCCTGAAACTGAAAACTGAAAAAGTGATGACAACTGATATGATTCAGTTTGATCTTCTGTCCTGTAGTTCTTATGCAGTTTACTGAAATACACTTTTATTTTGTCTCTTCTTGTGTTCTCTTTAGAATGAACCATCCACGCCTTCTCAGTCTCTCTTCAGAGGAGAGTTCTGTGTATCGAGACTCTCTAGTCACCTTCCCCTGGATGGGTTACACCATTCTGCTGCACGATTTCACACCTGGAATACACAAAATGATATCCTGGACGCAGGGAAGTCACTGATCTATAATGCATCATTATGTTTTCTGCTGTTTTCCCCACCTTGCTCCTTACACATCATTGCATTTTGCCAATTCCCTTTCACTGCTGCTGTGCATTACCCAGAGAACGGTGCCAGCCCAGGAACCCTGGACAGTTCCTCTCACAACACCGTGATCACCTTTTTATCTCTTCTTGGCATTCCTTCAGGGAGTATTTCACTTTTTCTTGGTGATCGTGGTGGTTTTGTCCCTTCTTGTCTCCAGAACAATACAGGGTAAAGAATATAATTTTATACAATTGTTTGCTAAAACTAGTGCCTCCTCACGTACTTATTTTTAATTAGTTGTATACAAACAAATAACAAAGCAACCTTCGGGTTTTTTTTGTTTTCTTCTGGATTCTTATTTTAATGGATGTGCTTTACATTTTGTTTTATGTCCCATTGTGCTTAGGGGCCTAATAATTACAAACCATACTTTGTCCAAAAAAATTGTGTTTTCCAAATCATGTATCCTAGAAGTTTATTTTCTGTTCGTACGCCTGGCATAAACCTTTTACAGAGCAGTCAAAAAGGAGAAGCTGCAGGGCCTTCTCACCACTTGTCAGTGGGGTTTCAATATTAACTCGTGACTAACGACATGGACTTCAGAAATAAAAGATAATTGATCTTTAGCTCACGTCCCATAGCAGAGAAGTCCATCTGGGCCTCGCATTGCAATCAAGACACTGAAATGATTGCTCTGTTGCGAAACAGCCAGATTAGATTGTCCCTTCCACGGCAGAGAACGAGGCAGAGGCAATTCCTTCCCACTCTAAAATGAAGTCTGCAAATAGAGTGAGTTGCCTGCCATTCACTTCAGAAATATTACCCCATTAAGGACAATGGCAAAATTGAGGTGTCATGATTTTGCAAGGAACTTCCTTTATGAAAGCTGCACTGACATGGATTTGAAAGAAGGGGGAAAAAAACCAATTCAACAAAAAAACCCAATCCCTGTTTCTAGAGTGGAACGTTTCCAAATAGTAACTTATTTTATACAGAAACAGCTGAGAAAACCTCAGATTTTTTTTTTCTTCCCCCCTCCTCTTTTACTAAATCTCTCTTCTGAGTGTCTCTTCCTGGAGCTGGAAACTCGCTCCTTAACGTGTCTCTTTCTTGCCACCCCGCTGTGAAAATCTGGTTGCTTCATATTGGCTTGACAGCGGAACTAAATTAAATTAAAGAACAACCCAACCACCGAGGCACGGTGACACCTCCCTCGCCTCTGCCATCCCTTGGCAGCACCTCAGGATAGACAAAGTAAAAGACCTTGCCTCTTCCTCCTCGGCTGCAGAGGTGCCTGACACTGCTGTCGCCGTCACCATCCAGTTCTGCAGAGAAGAGGTGCCAAAACCACCGAGGATTTTGGCAAACCAAAGTGGCGTTTCTGCGTTTCTGCACTCTGCTCGTCACAGCGACAGCTGCTCGGGCAGATTTCTGAGTCTTTCCCGCCGCTGCTGCTCTGTGTATTTCTGTCCTTGGCAACCCTTTCAAGAGGAGGGAATGCCAGCTGTTAGTCCTGGGCACCAGAGCAGCAGCAACAGCCTTCTCTTCTCATCACCTCTAAATAAATGACTGAGTCAGGCAGCCTAAATCTAGGCTCAGGAATCAGTTCCAGGTCTAAATCGGACTGATGAAATGGTATTAATTCAACAGAGCTCCAGCTGAAAGCAGCAGTAAAACCAAAAAGGGTGAAAATGTTTGTAACTGGGGTTTTGGTCTTTTGTGTTGCTTCTCAAAATACTTTTAGCAGACAGCCAACATGGGAGCTTTTATCCTTCCAACTGTATATGCTTTATATATTTTTATATACTCTATATCCTTTACACACTCATATAAATTACTGGTGCAATGATACACCATATCTGTAGAAGAGATAAAAATATATATTTGTGCAGGGTCATCCAGAAAGTTCATTGCACATCCCAAAACTTGGTGTTTCAAAAATCTGAAAAGACCTGTGTCCTCTCTGTTTTATGGATCAGCAGAACGTGCTTTCTCACCCTTAATTTTCAGTTCTTGAGTTACACATTTGGGCTACACCTCTGCACATCGCCGCCTGCACATTAAATGTACAAAGTGCATTTCCATTAAATGTCAAAAACACCTCACAAAGCCAGCCACAGCCATAAATGGAGGCAAAAGAGTTAATTTCCCATAGAAATTAGAATAGCTGATAGACAAAAATTAAATGGGCATAGCCCGAACTTTCATATTTTATTTGCTCCTTGAAATGAGTGTTGATCGTCACACCAATGTCTTTCACAGAAGACACTGTTCAGTAAATAGCAATACTTGTTCCAGTGTCTGTACACAGAAGATATTAATCCTGCTGAGATATTAAACAGATTGGGGGAATAGCAGGCAAAATTAATAAGAGTGCTTTTTGTTCAGTTAAGGTAGCTGCTAACAGCAATTTTCAGAGTAAGAAAAGAGGAATCAGCAGAACCTTGCCCATGCTGCAGTGGAAACAAGAGTGTCTTCCAAAGGCTCTTAGGGACAGTTTCTTAATTTTAGACCTATCTGCTACTGTTGCAACTCAACTCAAAAAGGAGAAAAGAAAAGAAAAAGATAAAAAAAAAAGAAAAAAAGATTAAAATCTCATCGCACACACCAGGTGGGCAGCAGGTCTTCTTCAGCCTGAAGGTCTGTAGCTCTTCTGGGATTAGAAACTGGCCCTGAAAATAGAGCGTGTCGGAAGGCTGAGCCACTATAACCCCTTCACGTGTGGATAAACAGTTCTCCACTTTGTTCATCTCCTTTCTTCACAGCACCGTGGTATTCAGACCTTGATGATATCTCCTGGCATTGCACCATTTACAGGTTGCAGTGTTAATGTACTGAATGTTCAAATTGCCACTATTTGCTAAATCTGATTTTTTTTTTTTCTTTTTTCAGTGTTACATGTCCTCCAGAAAAAGCTCATTCACTCAAAATTTTTGGGTTGCAGCAGGTGATTTTGCATTCTTTTGCTGCTGACGATAGAAAAAGGGAGTGTGGTTACCAAAACACACTGAAGGCACACATTCACAACGTTCCTGCAGTGGTGTCTGTCTGTGTGAGCAGCCTGTTGTGTCTTTGGATGTCTGATAACTCAGCTCTGCTTCCCTCGAAGAACTGAGACATTGCTAAATGTCTCACCTGTTATCTGCCACACAATGCACATTCTGACACTGTGGGATTAAGCAGGCTACAAAAATGAGCCATTTTTCCTCATTATTGGAGGCTAAGAATGGCTTTATATCATTTCCAGATGCAGGGAGACATAAAACCACCAGAATTTGGGTTTAATCTGCAGAAATAAATTCTAGCTTAAACCATGTGCACTGTGTTTGCTTCAGCAAATACACAATGCTACTGCTGGGAGAAAACAGACAGGAAAAATGTAATTTTAGAAAGAGGCATAACACATTTTTATCCATTTAAAGTGGCTTCTGTCATTGTTTGGAAATACATATCCCCGTGTTTCGATTCCATTTCTTTGTAAGACCTTATCCTCAAGTAGAAGTATCTATCAAACCTTGGAGCGTAAATAGGGAACACAAATTCACGATCCGGCTCCCGATTTATCTGCCGTGAGTCCTACCACACAAATGGCCTTCTCTCTCAGGAGGTGAGCTGCCCTTGCACGGGTATTAATAAGAAACTTAGACTAAGTTTCAGGATTTTGCCCATCTGTCTCTTGGTGTGCAAGCTAACAGCAATCTGGAGTTAAACCATGACAAATGCCGTGCTCTGTCGGTGCAGCCAGGAGCAGGAGGCTGGATTTGAGACAGAGGGAGCAGCAAATCTTGCAGATAATGTCCCTTCCCAGCTGAGTGGATTATTTAGTCAGTATTCAACACACCCAGGCACCTGGCAATGAAAGGATGGAGAAGGATAACCAGCAGTTGCACTGATGGAATCGAGTTGTTTATACTGAATAAAACAGGGAGTTGAGAAGAAGGAGGGTCTGGTGGTCACCTGAGGGTTACTGAGAATTTCAATTCTTGATTTCCGTGCAACCACTGCAGTTCTGCCATGGGATGTGGCAAACAATTCAACACACTTAATGTACCAAAAAAAAAAAAAAAAAAAAATTAATAATGCTCTTTATTTTTTCACTGTATTATGTTTTTGGGCTGTCAGTGAATTCACTGGGGAAGAATTGGGACTGAATCGATACAGCCCTTGGGGATGGCCTCACTTTGGTTGTTGGGTCTTGGTTTAGGAAGAAGTGCAGGTTTAGGTCTAATAGAGACAAGCTTGGCTCACCACAACTTGAGGATAACCCTAAAGGCTAAAAGCCATTCCTGCCAGGATGTATCTATTTGTAGATGTCTCAGACACAACAGAATGCAGGGCTGATTCCTAAAAGTAAACTGAAGGCTTTGTGGGGTGATTTTAATACTCCACGAAGACTTTACCAAATGCCCAAGTTGTACCAGAGCATGGGTAAGAAAAACTGGTTTTATTTGTTACTGAGTTTAGTACTTTCAGGCTTCTCAATTAAAGCCTCATCTGAGCTTGATTTAATTTCTCTGCATCAGGACTCCCAGTTTGCCGCAAGCAGAGGAGCAGGAATTTGCACAGGCTCCTGCAGTCGTTGTAATGACCCAGATTTTGATGCATCACAATGAGGTTTGTTTTAGAAATGAGGAGTCAAATCGAAGCTAAACTGGGAGCCAGAAAAAGGCAGCCTAAACAAAAGAGATTGCCGCAGAATAACGAAGATGAGAAAGAAAAAAGGAGAAATAAAAAAGGAGAAAGAAAAAAGAAAGACGAAAGAAGAAAGAAGAAAAAAGAAAAAAGAAAAAAAGAAAAAAGGAGAAAGAAAAAAGGAGAAAGAAAAAAGGAGAAAGAGAAAAGAAAGACGAAAGAAGAAAGAAGAAAAAAGAAAAAAGAAAAAAGGAGAAAGAAAAAAGGAGAAAGAGAAAAGGAGAAAGAGAAAGNAAAAGAAAAAAGGAGAAAGAAAAAAGGAGAAAGAGAAAAGGAGAAAGAGAAAGAGGAAAAGAAAAAGAAAGAGGAAAAGAAAGAGAAAGAGAAAAGGAAAAAGAAAAAAGAAAAAAGAAAAAAGGAGAAAGAAAAAAGGAGAAAGAAAAAAGGAGAAAGAAAAAAGGAGAAAGAAAAAAGGAGAAAGAAAAAAGGAGAAAGAAAAAAGGAGAAAGAAAAAAGGAGAAAGAAAAAAGGAGAAAGAAAAAAGGAGAAAGAAAAAAGGAGAAAGAAAAAAGGAGAAAGAAAAAAGGAGAAAGAAAAAAGGAGAAAGAAAAAAGGAGAAAGAAAAAAGGAGAAAGAAAAAAGGAGAAAGAGAAAAGGAGAAAGAGAAAGAGGAAAAGAAAAAGAAAGAGGAAAAGAAAGAGAAAGAGAAAAAGAAAAAGAAAAAGAGAAAAAAAAGAAAGAATGCTATAATGTATATGTAAATTGGAATAACTATCTTTCTTACATTTATGACCAAATCTATGTAGCTATTTTCAAAACTTTGTAATCACACAGCGTTTTCACATCTTCAAATTATCTTGGGTAATCTTTAAGTACTAAGGTGTAATTTTGGAGACAAAAAACCAGAACACCTTGTTTTGTTGGCTTCGTCTGTTGAAATAACCTTTCAGATCATGAAACAGCTCTGAAGTTTCTATAGTTGGCAGTGTTGCTGAAGCACTAGGCATAGGATAATTTAATGTTCTGAAACCGCAGCTCTTTAAAATATTTCAGTCATAAACTGCATATATTGGGTATGTATGGGAAAAAAATCATAAAGGAAATGTTTGAGTAGAACGTCTTCCCTCTACTTGTTCCCCTAAAATTGTGATCCCCCAAAAACACAGTAAAAGCAGCTATTTGACCACATCTAGTTGAAGAAATATTTAAGAAAAAATTCCTTTATTTTTAGTCAGTTTGAATGTGGACACTCAGTCCTGAAAGTGTTTTGATTTTTTCTTCCTTTTCTTTGCTCTCTCTTGTTTTTTTTAATCAGTTGTGAACACATTTACGATGATTTCAAAACCTAAAACTGTGAGGTTTATAGAAGTCTCATCTGGTGAGCTCTCACTTCCTGACAAAGAAAATAAAAAGTTGGCAAGGAACAATTAAGCTTAAGGGGAGGATGCTTAATTAGCTGGTGCAATACCTGTGATGTTAGAAAGGAAAAAGGGAACAAAGAAAGGGAAGCTTTTTTTTTTTTTTCTTTGGCACACAACAACTCAATACTTTTCTATTTGGCACACTGCAATATTTCACTGTTCATTTCTCCCCTTTTGCCTCTGTGCAGTGCTTGGGACGGAACGGACAATTTTTGAGTCTTATCTGTGCAGCAGCAGAGGGGTTGTGTGCGGCGTTCAGAGTTCGCCCCAAGCTGTGACAAACTTCTCGCCCGTGTCGCCTCACCCGGGCAGGACAAACTTGTTCCCAAACTTTGGCACTTCTCACCGGTATTTCTCACACTGATCCTCGCAGAAAAACACAGGTCTATCCAGACAGGTTAAAACTGTTGGATCCTAAATGTGCACAGCCACAAGGTCCCCCCTGAGCCTCCTTTTCTCCAGGCTGACCCCCTTCCCCAGCTCCCTCAGCCTCTCCTGGGGCTCCAGACCCTTCCCAGCTCCGTTCCCTGCCCAGAACACACCCCACAAATACCAGTTACTATTCAGAAGTACAGAAAAGAAGCAATTTATTTTTTTAATCCATGTAAATGGATATTATTCCCCACTCCTAAATATTTTCTAGCTTTTGATGTGTTGAGCCGTGAGTTTCGGAAGGGAAAAAAGCATTAACCTACTTGTTTTAAGTAGTGGATGAAATTTGGTAAAATTTTATTGTGAGTTATGCTTCATCCTCCAGATAACACCATGACTGCCCAATAGTAAATAAGAGGATATTTCAGAAACAAATTGTTACTTAACAAATATAAGAGGGAAAAACCCAGCCCAAACCAAACGCACAAACAAACAGAAACAACAAAAGCCCCCAGCCAAGCAAACAAACAAGCAAAAACAAAACAAAAAAAAAAAAACCAAAACCAAACATGCTCCCTGAAAAAAACCAAAAAACAAAAACCCAGACATGACCGAGTTTGAGAGCTCCTTTTTATTAACAAAATCACAGATAATATTCCATTGTCTGGCCATGTTGCTACAGACTTCTGCATCCCTGACAAATTTATAGCCTGAATGTTTATATTTATGTTCTATATTTAAATTTATAATTCAAAATTATAAATAAAAGCATATCATTATATATTGCACATTTGTATAATATATTGAGTTTATATGTAATGTAGAATATTACATCTAATTTAAATATATAAAAATATATTTTGGGGGTTTTAGTTCAATACAAAATGAAGATAAAAGTTGGCAAGGAACAATATAAAATTTAAATAAATATATTTTTCAGTATAAATATAAATAGATATAGATATATACATTATATTTATTATATGGTCTATAATAATATATCTTTTTATATTTCACTTTTATATTTGAATATATATATATATTGTATATGAATATATAAATATATGGATATAAAATATATATAATTTTTATAATATAACCCCAAATGGCTACAAATTCATAGAAATGGCATTTTGGCATTCCTAGCTTTGCACAGAGGACAATATTCAACGGGGGCTGGAAAGAGGGAGTCTCTTTTACTCCTAAGCCCTCCGAGTTAAACACACATCTGAGCTATGACACGTTGGCAGACACGATGTCACTCGCTGATTGGATTTTTCTTCGCAG
>VZTF01000900.1:18181-35480 GCA_013397755.1 Cnemophilus loriae | reverse complement strand
ATTTTCAATTGGGGAACAGGAGACGTCGTTAATGCCTTACAGGGGAAGAGAAAATACTGCATCATAAAAGTGATTTAATTTCCAAGGCAGTTTTTAACTTACTCAGTAATTTAAAATTTTTATCAGAATCATCTCTAAAAATCACTCTGCTTTCGAAAATAATTTGCAATTACCGTCTGTTATCATGGAAAAAAGGATACTTTTCCCCTTCAATCCTTGGAAGATTTGGCTCTGTCCTGTGCCAGACTTTTCGGTTTTCTCCCTTGAAATTCTAAGTTCAGAATTAATTTCCTGTGAGTTTCCTAATCCTTTCCTAAGAACCTTATGCTAAAACATATTCCATTCAAAAGATGCTATAAAAACCATTCTGTTAAAAAAAAAAAAAAAACAAAACCAGAAAAAAAAAACATCCCAGAAAGGAGAATTGCCTTGCAAATATTCAAGGAAAAAGTTGTTCTGGTAGGTATGTGATTACATACACTATGGTATTCCTATTACCGCAAAATAGTTGTGAATCAAAGCAAAATGCAGCCATTTAACATTGCTGAAAACCATAGAGCCATAACTATTACTGCCCTGCATATTTAACTTTCACTAGAAACACTCAGAAGTAATTCACGAGCACATTATTTTTTCCTGCACCTTTGG
Source organism: Cnemophilus loriae (assembly GCA_013397755.1). NCBI lineage: Eukaryota > Metazoa > Chordata > Aves > Passeriformes > Corvidae > Cnemophilus > Cnemophilus loriae. Next base: position 34,832 of record VZTF01000900.1, on the reverse strand, counting down.
GTCATGATTAGATCAATTATCTACAGGCAAAAAAAAAAAATAATAATAAAAAAAAAAAAGTAGAAATACAGCCTGCTGTTAAAGTTCAAAGATGGATTTTATAAGCAGTGCTATGCTTCTACATTCAATATCAAAATAACAGAGATATTGTGTAGGGAAATGTCACTATTGCCCAGATTTGTGTTTTATTGTCACTTAGAAGGCTGTGTTACCATGGCTATGTGCCTGGCTAAATCACCAGCAAACAGAAATGATGCTTTAAGTTTATCTGAAGGGTGAGAGAAAAGAGCTGCCTGCAAACTTTCAGGATGGCAAAATGGGAAAATGGATTTCGTATTAATGTGCTGTAGCTCATTTTTGGAAGGCATCAAAACACTCTGCGCTGTGGTTTATTGGTTGCAATAAGCTGTAAAACATTATTTATAAGGCAGCTTTTATTTGTAATTGACTACAAAACAATATATTTCAGGCAAAACCAAAGGATGACAAAGTCAAATAGCAGCTGGAGGCGGGGAGGGTTAAACTACCCCGTCTGCAATGGGGCTTGGAACAGAGATTTTATTCATAAATGATGGTGCAACGTCCTCATGGCAGCCTTCTGATGTAGCAGTTCTGTCACCTGGTAGCCAAAAGGAAGGGTTAGACAGGGTGAAATGAGAGTGAGAGTGGGTTTATATCCTCCAGGTGGAGGCAGCTGCAGGACCCAGCTCCTCTGAGGGGTTTCTTTCATGTTCAGGGTGCACGAGGCTCTTTGGGGAAGGAGTCTGACAACACAGTGCTCCTTAAAAGCAGATAAATCTACCGTTAACTCGTACGACTCCATTAGGCAACTCTCACCCTTTCCTTGATCGTTCACTGCCTGCTCCAAGTGCTGACCCAAAAATTAGTTTTTCAATGTTGCACCGCCTGGAAGGTTTAAACTGAAAATATCTGTTGTAGCTTGTGGTTTTACCACGGGAAAACACCATTAAGTTTCTTTCTTTTGGCTTCATGAACGTCTCGATGCCATGCCCACCCATCACTTGCCAGATTTTCAGGCATGTTTGTGAATACATCAGCATACCATTAAACACAGGTAGAAAGAAATCCTTGACAGAGGTCTGCTCTGCCTCCTGACATATAGCACAAATTCCAGATCAATTTCCATTAAAAGTGTTTTTCTTTCTACTGATGTTGATTGGTCACATTCTAATGAAGTAACAATAATTTGCAAAACTTTGTCACTTCATCTTTCCTTCTAATATTTGTGGTGTGCCCTGGCTTTATTTCCAACTGTTTAATACAACAGTTCTTCTTAGATGGATTTCACTGCAATCGTATTTTACCACCTCAAAGTCAAGCTTTCCAACCTTTCAAATGCAATCTGTATAACCATAACTTTATTTCTATATTATCTTGAAGTACTTTAAGTTTAGCTTGCACCTATGGAGGTTTATGTCAGCAGTTTTAATACCCTCCCCTCCCCCCCACCCAATTCAAATTAAAATTAATTTTTTGAATTTGCTAAAATTGTATTGGTACAAAAGGGGGTCACAATACTTACGAATGGTTCCCTCATGTGAAGAACAAAAAAAAAAAAGAAGAATCAGAGCACCAATACTATGTTTCTTCAGACATTTGGTGGAAATCTCTTCTGGTGAGGAATGAGATGATTATTCAGGCCAAAAAACTGAGGGTTTCATCCCAATTAAAGCAACAGATCAACAACAACTTATGTAGAGCAACAACTAATAATGAAATCTACATAATCTGAGGCCCAATCCCCTAAAAGGTTGTTCCCTGTAATCATTTTTTTCTTGGTTGATAATAAATTTAAGAAAAAAAAATCATCTCTTCTGTCCATTTGTAAACTTACTTCAGCCATTTTAGTGAGAATTTTCAACATTTCCATGCCTGAAGCACATGCACTGAAACTGGACAGGGAGATCTGAAGGAAATCTTGGTAATTCATCACCAAAACTCACTCCTTAATTTATTATCTCATTAATTGCAGATGACAAATGTTTAGTAAAGACATAGTCCTTTGACAGAAAAATTCTCATGCCAGAAGATAGAAAAATTTAAAGCCAGATAGTCTAAGATGAACAATTTCTAATGTTTTTCCTTTCTGCATCAGAGATATGAGAATATTAGAGACCCTAAAATTTCACACACGTTTAGGTCCTACATGAACACAGCAGCCTGACCTGACAGAGTTGAGCCAAAAAAAAAAATTAAAAAAAAAAAAAAAAAGGCAAAACCCAAGAAAACTAAAAAACACAAACTAACAGAAAAACCACAGCTGGCATTCTTCAAGGATTTAGTGAGGACACAGAAAACCTTGAGGAAATGAGAACAGAAGGAAAGTTCTGAGGCACTTGGCTGGTAAAAATCACTAGGCATGAGAACACGGATGGTATTTTGTTTAAACATACTTCAGCCTGCTCCCAGGAAAAAACTGTATCCACTGCTTGTCAGATTTGATGAGCAGAAATTGTTGAGATATCAGTATTTTCTTGAAATCCTATGCCATTATTCTTAGTGCCTGTCCTAAGTCCTCTTTACGCATACAATAAATACAATCCTGTATCATGCCATATTTAGAAATAAAGGCTGAACTGCGGAAGTTTGGGATGTTTGAGTTTGTGGCTGTTAGTGCAACTGAACCAGCATTTTTTTTTGCACATTTTCTGCATGTAATCCCTCCAGCTGTTTCAGTCTCACAGCTGCAATATTTCATTTGCACCTGTTCGCAGGGATGTGAGATGCAACGCACCAGGCACTTAATGCTTGTGATGAGAAAGCACAGAAATAAAATATTCCTTGCCTCAAAAACCTTGTACTCAAAGTGTGTGGCAACAGACTGGATTGAAAAAAACAATAGGGAGTATGAAATGAAGGATAAAAATGGCAGTTAGGAGGTTCTGATTAAATAAGTGTGGAAGGACCTGGAACACAACACATGAATGGCGTTGATCAATTGCATTTAACATCAGTGTTAAAATATATGTTTTGTCCATGAGTACATTCAGTGTTTGATGATGATTTGGCCAGCACCAGGGAAGGAGAAAACTAATCTCATTGTGTAATAAAACAATCCAGAATATAATATATACATTTTAATGGACTAACTGGCATCCAGTGCAAAGAAATACTCTGATAAATCTTCCGCCCTGAAGTAAAATAATTTCAGCGCTGCATTACTCCTCTTTTTTGCATTAACTCTGACACTGTGACTGTTTCTTACGGCTGTAAATGCATGTTTTTCATCATAAACAATTTTCTTTTCCAAGTGGTGTAAGCAAGAGTGAAGAAAAAAGAATATATTGAAGAAGAGGAAAGCAATGTTGGTGAAGACAATCTAAATCCTGAGGTAACGTGATATACCTAACCCAGTGATTATGGTGAAGAGAAGGATGAGACTGATGTTTAAGGTAAAGTTAGGTTGAGGTGAAGTTATTTTCATGCCTCTTGTGAGAACTTGCACCAGTAAATGTGTCCTTCGTGATTCTAGGAGCTGATTTTCATGTTTCAGCTGAGAATTGCCTTTGTGTGAAACATCATGAAATTACTAGCCCACAATGAGTCCTGTGGCTTCACCCCCTAATCTGTTTGCTTCTAAAGATGCATTAAGAGTGCAGCCTTGAAAGGATGGGGTGTGTGTGGGGGGGAATTTAAAAAAATAAAATTAAAAATGGGAAAGGAGCACTTGCTTTAGCCAGAAAGCTAGAATACTTCTCCATTCTTGCATACTCGATAATGATGGAATCACCACAAATCTACTTGTAAATGCTTATTAAAAACTTCATTATTTATGGAGAGACTGCTATTATCATTGATTTGCATTTCATGCAGTTTTTACTTTATTGTGTTCACCTCTTCCAAGTGTCTGCAGTCACCCACACTGAAGTATCTTCACGAAGCAGAGATTTTGACAATGGCTCCTTTGCAGTCAAAGTCTTGCTTTCTAGTTAACTCAAATGCAACTGAGTACTAAATTTTAAAGTAACTTTCCCTTAAGATTATTTAAAGGCCAAAATCCACGAAGCATTGATTACAGAACTGACACAAATGGGAGTGCTGCTGTGCTTAAGTTAAGCATGTGTGTAAGCACTTTGACAGATTGTGTTCTGATCAAGAAAACAGCGGAAAGCACCATCTGCTCAGTGACATTTCACGAGACAGTGACAAAGTTCTGAAGTCTAATCTTCAGTGCAGATGAAGAAGAGATCTGTCTGGAGCAACAAGCTATCATAAAATTAATTTACCAACAGAAGCAGGCAATTCTTCCACAGTCCCAAACTCTTCTGCGTCTTCACAGCCATTTTTGCAGATTGGAAGAAAAAATAAAATATAATGCACCCCTGCTAGGGGCATGGGGGTCGGTGAAGGTAAGAAAGAAGTGTCATTTTGGTTTTCTGTGGTAACAGTGGTGAAGGAAATCACGTCTCTCATAAAATGACTAATTTACACTAGTCAGCTCCAATCATTATTGCTCTGTCTGTAGTGAGACTGGCATCACTGCAAGTTGCTGCTTTTTCTGCTTAGTCAACCTTGTTTCTGAGAAACATCCATCCCACAAGTAATTGGGTTTTCCTAGGGATAAAATCTTCCCTAAAATTTAAATGTTTGAGTGTTTCGAGGTTTGGAAATACTTAGGTATACATCCACATGCTGCCAGACATTGTAGTGGAGCAAAATTAAGTAAATAAAATGACCAGATCAGACTCACAAGGCTTTTTCTCTTTTTTTTTTTAAAAAAAAAAAACACACCAATGCTTGAAATTGAAAAATTAATATGTGATCTGCTCCCACTCTCATCATGCATGAAAAAATGAAAAGCAGAGAACAGTAAATCCTACATGGTGGTCAGATAAAAAATATGCCATGTCAGAAAGGATCGATTGGCACACGCAGGTTCAAAATCCTATTTTTTTTTGGTTAGCCTCTGGCCCAAAGGGTTCATGTTTTAGCAAAAGTGAGAAGTTTCAGTGGCCACAGAAGGAGAAATGTACCAGCTGGGACTTGGCAGAGAGTTAATTCCTGTGACTCACCGTGTGGCAGCAGGTGACAAATGCGGACTGGAAAAAGAGATGAAAGAGTGTTTTTTCCAGCATTTCCAACCAACCAGGGTCGCTCATAAGCCTTGTGTCATCCAAGGGGCAGCATAATTCATCACGAGCACAGTGAGCTGTGCACTGAGGTGTACAGCACTTTCTGACACAGCATTCCTTGCCTTAATGCTCTGAATACCACGCTCTGAGCTGGGGTGACTCTCCTGTTTCCATACATGCTTGGCCATGAGAGAGAGATCTGCGTTTAACAGATCAGCTGGAGTGATTGAGATCCAGGGCTAATGGCATTCATCAAACGAGTGGGATTGTTCACTCCTTGCAGCGATTCTGATTTTTTGCTCAGGCAACACCAATGAGTCCTTCCCTTCTTCCTTTTCTGATGCAAGGGTTTTCTCCATGACTGTGACTTCAGTGGCTGTGTGCTGGGGCACCCCTGCTGAAATCAGTGATGGCAGGACTTGCCACACTGAGAAATATTTTTTTTTTTTTTAGTTTTAAGAGCGGGATTAGATTTTGAAATGCAGGTTGCCACAAATCGTGGAAGCAAGACTCAGTCTTCTCCTGTTCCTCTCCAAAATTTAAGGCAACCCAGCTGAACCCCAGCTGAGGATCCTCTCAAACCATTAATACGCCCTTGCTTCATTACCTTTGTCCACCTAATGAGCCCTGTTAATCAGTGATCCCTCACAAATTGTTCAGCAGCAGCTAGCTCGCCCAAAACCAGGTGAAAGGGAGGAAAGTTATGATTAAAACATCCCTGCAGGATGACGTACCTCACTTGCAATTATGACAGCAGATCTTCGGCATTTTATAAGCTGGGAAAACGCCTGTATTCAGAGAAGCTCTGTCCCCACTGACTCTGTTATTACAGATTTGTTACACTTGAATGATAGAACAAAGGGTCAGGATAGCACCACTTAAGGCCAATTATTTTGCAGCAGCACTGATTTAATGGTTCCCAGATTCCCACATATTTCACGTTCTGCTGCTGAGGCCGGATTTCAGGAATTTGGAGCGGGGGTGTTCGCAGCAGCCTCGTTAAATACGGGCAGATTTTCTTTAATTGAACTGTGCACTCCTGAACCACAACCTGGTGTTCTTGTCTCGCCCACTTCAGCTACAGAGGTCAAACAGTTTCTCCATCATTGCTCAGAGAACTGCCGCTAGATTTTCTAATAAGCTAAAAGTCAAGGGTATTTGAATAGAGTGCCCAGATCATCATATATCCGTCAGTAACAAAAGTGTGACTAAATCGAATCAAATTGAAATTAAAATGCTTTTTAGATTATCAGCTATTTGCTAGCCTGACCAGCATCATTATGTCTCATCAGCTGTGAGCCTCAGCTGCTTCAAAAATGCTGCAAAGTCTGCATATACCAAAAAGAGATATTAAAAAAAAAAAACCCTAATATTTCTCTCCCCANNNAACCCTAATATTTCTCTCCCCATCTGTATATCTCTAAATCAGTGGAGAAGGGGAGAACTTTGAATATCATCCTTTGGTATTTCTGTTTTTCTAAATCACAAATGTAATGCAAATTCTCCTAAGGTTTCAGCTGATATTGTACACTCCTGCATTTGTATTTCAAAACGATTCATGTCACTCTCTTCATTTTATAACGTATCTTTGTTTTCCCTGTATTAATTTACCCCTCTGACCCAAATATCTCAAATATACAATCCCAGAATTATCCCACAGATTATGTTATAATGACAGAGTATCTTTTTTTGTCAATACTACTGACAGTAACAGTGGTTATTCAGTGACAATATTATCTTCCCAGTAACAAAACTAAACTTCCTCATATGCATATTTTTTCTTTGCTATAGCATCCTAAATGTAGGAGTATCCTTACAGAAATTTAGTGACCTCATGCAGAATGACAGTATCTTCTTCTTGTATAAAGATGTAGTGTCGGTAAACAGTTGGAAATAAATATCTATGAGAATTCAGTAATTTAAAATTTTAGGGATAAGTTAAAGCCCGCATTGAAGAGAGGAGAGCCGGAGTCAGACATGTACACTCATAGAGTTATGGTGAATGCTCGTTTATTAAATGCTTTGGAAGGGTTATATACGCTATAATAGCGCAGCACATGCTTATCTTTACATTTTATTGGTTCAAAGCTATGTTTCACGCGGCAAAAGCTCAATTCTTATTAGTTGGCTTCTAAAGCTGATTATTCGGCTTGGTATTCGGCTCTAACTACAACTATGTTACATTTTGCTTGCTTAACAGCTGTAGTTTTTTTATTCTCTTATCTATCGCAAGGTCTTGTCGACCTTGGGCAGTAGCAACTTGTCTACAGTTTCTCATGCACACTATAATGATTTATTATAGCTAAAGCTGCAACTTCTCTACAGTTTCTCATACGCATTATAATGGTTCATTATAGCTAAGGCCCCAACATTTCCCCCTCTTGTACTGGGGGTGATCATACTGTGTTCTTAAACTGCAAATATTCTCATGTCCTTGTTGTTGTAAGAATTCCTCTACACCGCATATGTGACAGCGGGAGTGAAAGAACTAAAAAAAATGAATTACTAGTAACTTTCAGGTCATATTAGTGCTAAAGGTGATGTATCTAAGAAATGTGTTATATCATCAGTCGAATCTAAACAGAACGCAGGGTTTTTGCTACTTTGTCTCCTGTATAAAGAGGATATAATATCAATTATGCTAGTGATATGAATTAAAATTTCACTAATTATTGACACAGCTATATATTTCTAAACGGACGGCACTTTTTTCCATACATTGTGACAGAATGTAAAAAGAAAAACAAACAAACAAGAACAAGAGCAAGAACAAGAACAAAAACAAGAACAAAAACAAGAAGAAATAAACCCAAAATCCACAACAAACCTTTGCCCTATACAGAAGGTACAAGAACAATCCTTTTTTCAGGACAAAACCTCTGTGAGCTGAGAATAAAACTCCCTCAAAAGGATGAGGAACAGGTAGGATTGCCACCGAATATCACATATATGGATGCACAGACTCTTTCCTTCCCCTGCAGCTGACACTGGAACGGGAGGGACCACCTCAAGATGCAGATTTTTAACAACGTCCTGTATTATCCTTCTCCTCCTCGAACCCTTTTCCAGTAGCTTTCCCCTATGTAACAAGATGCCAGAGGTAGGGAGGAGTTCGTATGCTCTTCCCAGGCAGCATGGACTGTCAGTTAGGGATGACAAGAGAGATAGAGTTGTCACAATAATTTTTAATATTGTGAAAATATGTGAAGCGCAGCTTGCTTTGTATGTACACATTTTAGTTTGCCTTGGGCTGTTTATGGAAATACTCGCAAATCCTTCAGGCCTTACAAATTATTTCATAAATTATTATCTGCCCAACAGCTTGCACTAAAAGCACAATATTCATTATTTACCATTCACCTCTAGGTTAAAGTGCTATAATGTGGTCCTAGGGTGAAGAAAGTGTCACACAAGGTAGAAAATTTGCAGTTTACAGCTCCAGACAGCATATGCTTGTAGTGACCAATTTAAGGGCAAACTATAAGACCAAGATGCAGTGTATTCTTCACAGTTCTAAATAAATGCAGATTAAATAGACCCAAGACAGTTTATTCGTTACTTTTCACATTTAATAGCATCATCAAAAGTGTTATTTTAAGGTCATGGATGATATTATGGGTAATCCGTACTAATATCTTCTAGAGCAAGCTGGAGAGATGCTGGTTTGTGGAGAGAGTTTCTTTCAATACCATAATAAATAACAATAACTCAATATTAAATAACAATAAATATACTCAATATAATAAATAACAATAAATAACAATAACAGCTATTGAAAAGGTCCCTGCATTTATGACCTAACACTGCTGCAGTATTTCGGAGTTTAATTTATCCATGTTATCTCTTCAGAGAGGAAGTTGCTGTGATGTTCTCACCAAAAGGAAGTGGCTGTCAGGAATTCAGTAACTGGGTCTAGCTCTTCTGTTAATATTGTGACACATAAATGGCAGACAAACACAGATTTCAAATATCCCATTTATTTCAGGCTTTTTTAGTTTGTCAGTTTGGAAATGCAGGAGATATTTCTCCTACAGATTCAACAAAGAATCTTCCTCCCTTCAAAATTTATTATATCACATTTTTTCCCTGTAAGTTCAGATTGAATTGTAAGTGGGGGGAAAAAAACGAGTGAACTGTCTTTACACAGGAAACTCTGCAACTTCATTAATAAATAGAGGTAGTTTCATTAAATTTCGATAATTTTTTACATTTTAATAGTTCTCTTGTGTCTGGCTGAGACGGAGTTAATTTTCCCCAAATAAGACTAAACAACATTTTAGGAACGTGATTATGAGGTCAGCTTAATGTTCCTAAATGTAGGGAAGAATGACAGAAGAAGTACTAGAAGCTACAGCCATGCTTTAGCGATCTACGAAGATACAAATACATGAAAAATATAAAAAGATAAAAATCTTAAGCATCACTTCCAGCAAGTGCTTTTAGTTGAAGTCACCCATAAGGACCACATTCTGTTGACCCAGAAATTTGCTTAAAATGATGAAAATGTGGCTTTGTTGGCTTTATCATCTTGGTTTTGGGGTCAGCACCAAGTGCCTGCTGTAAGGTCTCTGCAGGAAATGAGCCGTGTGATCTTTACCCAGAGGCATTTGGTGGGATCTTTTTTTGCCTTTTTTTTGTCGTAGATGACTTCTGTATCGAGTTTCTCCTCAGCTCAGACCGTGACTCCTCCTCCTCCTCCTCCTTGCCAGGCATCACAGTCCTCCATCGTTTATCTTTGAAAGTGTGGTTTGCATTTATTCACTTATTGGTGTTTTATTTATTCCCATAATCGTTTACACAAACTCAATTCCGTGTTGCAGACATTCTAAAATTTATGTCCACAACCTGTTAAAATTCCGTGGTTCACCAGCTTAGTTCGCAGCTTTTGTTCAGAATTCAGTCTAGTGGAGACGTTTCCAGTTCTTGGCAAGGAAAAGTCAGACAGAGCAAACAAAATTTCCCCTAGACAGGGAAAATACAGTGCTGGTTCAGGACCACTGCAGCATTATGGCAAAGAAGCCATTACGAGGTTAAATATCTTCCCTGGAGGTCTGAAAATGGATTGCCTAAGAATATATTTTGAGAAAATACGATATATGAAAACACTGATACAACAGAAAGGAAGAAGTTATATTTCCTGTTGCTCTCCAATGCCTTTTTTTGACCTTTTTTCCTTAGTTAAAGCACAGGTCTGAATCCCATCGCTCATGGCTCAGGACTGACTGGCTGGTTATAAAGAAAAAGAGGGGTGTTATCATGCAGAGCAAGTTACCCAGAACATGTAAAAGCCCTAATATTTTCCTTTTTGTTCCTCACAAATCTCTTAAACCTCTCACAAGGAACAGTAAGAACACAGGGTCACATGCACAAGCTTTAAATATCTGTGACTTTAAGTTTTCTACCTGTGGCAAGCCCTGGAGCTGAAAAAAATTTAGCATAAAGTAAATATTAATAAGCTATTAGAATTATTATTGCAAATTAAGTACTTTATCAGGGAGACACTTTAGCAAATGCTATTCCAAAGCTCTTAATCCTCTACCTTGTCTCCAAAAAAATCAATGTTTTTTAATTAACACTATATACTAACCTGTTTGAATCCATATTAGTTGTGTAGAAGAAAAAGATTTTAACAAGAAGGGCTTTCATAGGTATATATAGACATTTATATATGTCAATATATGTGAATTTATATAGAGATATTTACATGTATGTGTGGGTGTAAAATAAAATACAAAACCAGGGAAGTTTTCTGAAACGTACACATCCAATATTAGTATTATAAATATTCACTGCTTTTAAGAACTAATCCCCTACCTGATTTTCTTAAAGAGATATAAAATGAGTGATACCATTCTTCTGGATCGACATTACCTCTTTTGCATGAGTCTCCAGACATATTACTGAGATAAGGGAATAATTCCAGAACGCTTTTTAAGTACACCTCCCTCATTTTCATCAGCTCTCTGAAGTTTCAACAACAAACTTTTCTGATACTTATGTAAATGAAGATAAAGAATTAATTTCCATACTTAGGGAGAGATAGAGAGAGAGCACACACATATACAAAATTTCTCTTAATATGCTCCTAAACATGAACAAAGAAATCTGTACCTTTGGGAAGTTTCCCACAGATCTGGAAGCCTCATTTTCTAAGGGGTTTTTTTTTGAGGAGGTAATTGCACGTCTGACATAGAAGGGAGTAGTAAAAATACATTATTTTTATGATGATACATTATTTTTATTACAGAATGGTTTGGATTGGTAAAGATCATCTTGTTCCACCCCCTGCCATGGACACCTTCCACTGTCTCAGGTTGCTCCAAGCCCCAAGGTCATTTTCACAGCTCAGTGCTAAGAGCAGAAATTATTGGTTAATTTTAAATCCCCTCAGATAAAGGCACTTTACAGAGAAAATTTTACTAAAGGTAACTAGGAGTACTTCACACAATAAAGTGCCATTTCAAAAATAATACTCAGGTGGCCTAAGTTATTCCACCCTGTCCTTTCTGTGAGTTAGGCATGGTTCAATGGGTCACGACTCTTTTTTTACCAAATGGAGTAAACGTCAATCAGGAGCTGGATTTTACCAAATATGAGCAAGACGAAAATGCAAAGTGTCAGGGAAGACTGGGGGAAAGCTGCTTGCTGAGGGAAGCCAGCATGGCTTCAAGGGGAAGAGTGCCTTTTTCCTAATATAGAGTTTTGTTGGATGAGAAGGAGGATGTTGAATGAGGATTTCTTCCTTTAAGTGGTCACTTTACCTCCTTATTTAACAGTCTTTGAATCTGTAGATTTACTGCTGTAATTGTTTATATATTTTTTTAAAATATCCTTTATATTAATTTATATTGTTTTATATAATTTGTATATCTACTGTATTTATTTTATTGTGATACATTTGTGTTTTGCAGATATATATATATATTTATTTATTTTTATTTTTAATACATATTTACTATATATAAAATTCTTTTCCCAGGAGGAGGAGTCTGCCAGGGGGCTGTCACCACCTCTCTCCCTCAAAAGCTGTGAATGCCTGCCCCTGCCCCTTGAACTAGTCAGGTCTACTAAAAAGTCCTTCCCACCACAGAAACTGTCTTCAAATGTAAGTTCAAAGGACTCGGTGCACAAGAGAACTTTAAAAATGCCTTTGAGTGCATGGTAGCACGGCCCTAGCTCGGCTGCTTTTAAATTGACTGACTAATGGACTGGTAGGAGTACCTGGTGGTCTAGTGCAAGGTGTCCCTGGCCACAGCAGGGGTTGGAACTGGATGACCTTTAGGGTCACTTCAAACCCAAACCATTCTCTGATTCTATGATTCAACGGTGCCACACAGTTCAGCGCTACCTCACACTAATTATTCTTAATAAAAAATTATATGCATGTATTTTCACATGTCAGAATACTGTCCTAGTATTTCCAGTCTTTTATATCTTTTTTAATTTTTTTAAATTTTTTTTTAGGTAAAAATAAATACCATTAAGTTAATTTACACAAGCAGTTGAACTCTGCTTGCTGGCTCCCCTTGATAAATATTCCTCCCCTGCTCCCCCACCCCAAAACTGCTAGAACAAGATTCAGGAATTCATATTTCACTGCTATAAAATAAAAAAGTTCAGTGGAAAGAAAATAAATTGCTGCTCAGCACACCTGTAAATAAGACTGGGTAGGAAATACAAAAGGCTTGCAAATTACAGTAAATTATATGTCAGGAAGTATAGTCTTGATGCTCAGTGCTCTGGAATAGCAACTACCTCTGTCTTTCCAGTTTTTATTTCTGATCTCTGTTTCACAAGGTATAAAGTTTTCATTCTATTTCTTTTAGTATATGGCGAGTGACGAGGCGAATGCCAGTCTCCCAGAAACGTGGCACACAGAGGGTTTTTTCCTAGATAAATGTCAGTATCTGACTGGTTTAGACTCGAGTAGGACAACATAAGGTGTGTTACAAATTAATTTATAGCCTCATCTGAAATTACACAGGAAGTGTAGATAATGATATTTTCCAACTGACACAATTAGAAATAACCACGATTACCTGTCAGAGAGGATAACTTCCTATGTACACATGGGCGTGCTTTGTTTCCCTGTAGAAATTTGAAGGGTTGTTTTATTTTTCCTTAAGATGCCTAAATGCCACAAATTCTTTCATGTATTCAGTCTGCAGCTCAAGAGCATTTCCCAGCTGTAGATGCACAGCTCAGCCTCTCCCAGTTCCATGGTGGGATCTTGGTGTTCACTTGCTCCAAGCAGGAAACCTCTGTAGGAGCAAGAAATTTATGGGTTCACTGCTTTAGACAACATGGACACTAGGAGGAATTTTATTTGGGATTTAATTATGCGCTTTTATAGGATTATAGAAAAGAAAAAACAAACAAAACCAAAACGAAAACCAAAACGAAAACCAAAGCCAAAACAAAAACCAAAACCAACCAAACAAAAAAAACCCCTAAACAAACAAAGAAAACCCAACTAAACAAAAAAACTCCCCAAACTCCAAAACCAAAACCAAACCAAGCAAAAAAACCCAAAACTAAAAACAAAATCGAACAAAAAAAACCACCTGGAAAACCCAAACCAACCCAAAAACGTGGCACAGTAAAAGCACAAGAAGCTAAAAGCAAATTATTTGAAAGAGTCACAGCATGGAATAGGTTCAATCTGAAACCAGCTCAAGCTTTAATCATTAACCTCTATGAAAACAGCATTAGAGCTGCTTTTACTGCTGATTTTGACAATGATGTCACAACGAGAAACCTGAAAATCCACTTTTTGTGCTGGGAAGGGAACAGAAGTGAAACAACTTTAATGTCACCAAGAACATCTCTGCAGAGTTACTGTGTTTTTCGAGGTATAAACAATATGAACAGAACACCTTTATGCAAGCATATCTCCATAAATTCTTAAACTATGTGGATGTAAGATATAAACCTATGGGTTTCTATAACGCCCTTCATGATGGAATTTGAAAATTTAAGAACTGGACTGTAATAATCATGGAAAAGTGGAGGTTTTTTAGCAAGTTCTTTTAGACAGACAATCAGGCTGAAGAACAATTAATTAGAAGTGTCTGACGCGTTACTATTAGAATAAAGGGGTGCACGGACCAGAAATGCCTCACACTAGGCATAAATTAAACAGCATTTTGAATATAAAATTATTGAAGAAATGCTTTAACCTAGAAAAAATTCTGAAACAATTCAGATATTTTGAGGTATCTCTAAAATTTTTCAAGGTCGTAAGTATTTTTTGGGGGGCTTTTATTTATTTTTTAAACTAACCTAAGTTTCAAAGGAATCGGACTTCTAAGTAAACCATCCAGGTTTTGAAAGGGTGTAGCAGCAAGATGGAAAATTCTGGATTGGAGACTCTCAGCTGCCAGATTTACAGCACCTTTGTGCCGTGAGAAAGTCAATATATGAGATTGATACTATTACAAATATCTACTTGTGTGTTTCATAACAACACTTAAAACTTAGGACTCGCTTGCAAGAAAAAATACTGAAGCTGTGTGCACTGGACAATCCTGAAATCCAAATGTTTATGCACAGTATATTAAACATGGCAATGATGTCCTGCGGTCAAAAATTGCCCTTCCCACTTTCTTCAGAGCTAAAATACAATAACCTCGCTTTAAGGATTTCTGGTTTTAACCTTAACCTCTCTGGGAATTCTTCTTTCTGGTTGCCTCTATGGATTTTTTGTGGCGTTATTGTTTCCTACTCTACTTCACACTGCAATGTATAACATTTCTTATTATATGATTGTAAGAATTCTCTCCTTCCTGAGGGCGTTTTCAGGCTAAATTCATTAATATGTATGAGGGGCTCAAACTGCAGCAACAAGCACCTCTGGGGCTGTATTGTATGCATGTGTGTATATATATCTACAGAAACACATATCTACACACGTACATTAAAATTGATGTATTTTATTGCTAACTGGTACGTGTAGCCATTACATGAATACACAAATGCTCTGCATTTCCTCTGCGTTGTTTTCTCCCACTGCCTGATCAAGCAGATATCTTTGTTATTCTGTTGGCCTCGCTGTGTTTATTATCGTTGATAAACTGCACCGCTGAATGTTGTGTCTATGCAAACATGTGGGAGCTCTCCTTAACCTGACTCAGACTTCTTGATTCTTGAGATATTTCCAGTGGCAGCAGTGCCAGAATTTATCACGGCTCTCTTTCAGCCTTCCCACCAACACACAGCTTTTTTGGGTTTTGTGTTTTTGGGGTTTTTTTTCTGTATTCACAAAGGTGTGATTTGCCAACGCCTGGCTAAAGCTTGTTTCAGTATAGAATGTGCTGCACTGTTTAGTAGACTTAAAGTTAGAGCCTCCGAAGCCTGTGAGTTTTTGTATAGGCTGTACACCCCAGGTAAATTTGGCCCTCGTTTTCCTAATCATTAAACAAACATAGAAGTCAGAACACATTCACAGTCTAAACAGGAAACAAAATATGTGAGGCATGTCTGGGTTTATAGTTTCTCTTCACAGACTTGACTCTATATTTTAGACAGGAGAATTCTACAGACATTAATTTTATATATTCACTGTTTTTTAGGCACACTTCTTACTCTTTAGACCTTCAGGCACGGCTCGGGACACATTGGGTATCCAGGGCACATTGTAGCTTCTGTTTGAGCTGAAGTATTTCATTCTCCAAGGTCTGTACCTGCCTGAATTCATCTACCTGAGACACCACTGTTTGTCACCATCACACGGCTGATTACATCCAGACTGGAAGATCTTGCAATTGAGACCAACTTGCATCTTGTGGCCATTCTAGGCCTGACTCAAATACTGATTTCTAGCCCAATTCTACAGAAAACTTGAGCAAGAAGAGCAGAGAAGCACCTACTGACATTTAGGTGCTGTTGGGATTTGCATAACAGACATCCTTGGCTTGTCATGGCCCATACACCTCACCTTTGTTTCCTTCATGTACCTTAATAAAGACGTAAATTTAAGATTTTGACACTTGTTTAGAGCTGTAATAGAGAATAATTGTAATGCTACATTTTAAGGGGAACTCTGGGCATTTTAATCCTTGTTTTATAGCACTATAATTTATGGTAACGGAGGAAAAAAAACCAGTCTGTATGATAACACTGCAAAGAATGTTTTAATTACAAGTCAGAAAAGTACCATTTGATTTTAATAAATTCACAACCAATGTACTGTGCTTTGCAAGGTAAAAGTCTCCTTTCCAATGATTTTTTTAAAGTATAGTTATAAACTGAGGGCTGTTTATCTAGCAACTTGCTTTAAACATTACAGTTTATATACGTAGTGCATAAAGTGAGCGTATGAGCCACCAAAGGCAGTGAAAGGTTCGAATGTGATATTTTGATACTAGAAGTATGTATTGTTACATATTATCTGATTATCTTTTCAGTTGCTGACTCACAAGTGGATGAATATTACATTCCATTGCACTACTTGCAGATGAATTAGGTACCCATACCTCCACTTGGAGTGAAAGCAGACATTTGACACTTAGAGCAGACAGCCTGCTTCTGAGTCGGCAGCATTTGTCATCTGAAAAAGA
>VZTF01000900.1:4129-18158 GCA_013397755.1 Cnemophilus loriae | reverse complement strand
TTTTTCTTTTTCCCCCAGAGACGTCCTGTGATCGTTGTTCGTACTTCTAGAGAATTTATGCAAAAAGAAATGTGCTCAAGCTCTAACCTGGCCTTTTCATAGTCATCCTACTACCTGTCACATAAAACAAGAAGATGCTTTACAAGTGGTGTATTTTTAGAAAAAATATACTCACCTTGGAAGTCAGTGAAATATAATCAATGTTAGCTGTAAGATAAAAGGACTATTTCACAGGACAAAATTCTTGGAATGAATCATTTAAGCAAACATGGTCATAAACAATTTAGTCACATGGTTAAAGTTTCAGGGTTTTTCCAAGCAGTGCCACTGTCACTGACAAAAACACACCTGAAACAAGACTCATGAGTAGTTTTTACATATTGGAGTCAGCTAGAATTCACAAGCTTTTTTATTTTACTGTTCCTAATAATCCTTCGTTCTGTGGGAACACACCTCTTGCTGACACCCAAGTACATGATAAATACAGTCATTTTACTTCCTATTACTAAATACCATCCCATTTTATTTCACCTGTCCCAAAATCATTAAACTCTGCTTATATAACCTTGCAATCCTTCCTGCATGGATAGTTCCTCCCAATTTCGTGCTACTACACAGTTTAGTTATAAAAACTCCAGTTTGTGTGCTAGCCTCTAAAAGAAAAAGGAAAATTATGTCCTTTGCAATTAAAGTTCTTGTGAATTTTTTTGTGATGTCCTCAGACACGCTCTCTTTTCAACACACCCAGTTGCCAGCCCCACTTTAGTTTCTCCTCTAGTTTGCAATTCCTCTAGTAACAGTTCTTTTGCTCATCTTCTCCGCTTCAACAACGAATTACCCAAGTGGTCTGTAAATGTCTCAGAAGTTTAAACTTCTCACGAGGCATAACTGGCTTCATTGATTATCGAGCTCCTTAGATCAAAATTTGGAGAATTAGAATCAGATTCATACAGTCCCGAGTAGAAACTTTCTCACAATTCTGCCTCAAAGAGTTTTGACCCAAAATGTTAAAGTTTGTATTACATTTACTCAACTTATTCATGTATAAGGTATATCACCACCTTTACCTGGATGCGCTCTACATATATTTCAAACCTAACTGATATTTCAATACTTCTCTGTTATCTTTTCTCAAACCTTCTACCAGGAACAAAAATATATTAATTTAGCTTTCCAGCCTCACACAAATATTAAGGTACAGAGGTGTGAAACTGGTCTTTCTCCAGCCAATAATTCTCCTCCCCATTTATGGTCATGGCTTTTATCAGCGCTGAAGGAAAGAAAGGGAAGAAGGGGAAATGGGCCGCACCTCCTTCTGCTCTGACAAGTGCAGAAAGTGAAAACTTTCGTAAAATAAAAATTGGATAAATGCATGCATATCATTGCAAAAAAAAAAAATAAAAAAGTGTGAAGTCTATCAAAATATCTCTTTTAACAAATATGTATAACTGGACGTGTGTTTGAGCAAATTTTCAGAGAAATTCCACAGATGTATGTGCTGAAAATAGGTCTGCCTCTGTTTTTTGTTGTCATTGTTGTTGTTGCTTGGTTTTTTTTGGTTTTGGGTTTTCTTCTTTTAATTTTTAATTTTAACAAAATTCCTGGTTGACCAGAGGGTCAGTCTTCATTCCAGTGTCAGTGTCAGGCAGGCACTACCCTGTGGAAACACTCCTGTTACCAAAGCGAATTTCTCAAACTGGAGTTTAAAATTGAAAATAATACCTAGGTTGAGTCCTGTAAGCAACAAACTCATTTTAGAACCAGAAGTTGCCCTAAAAGTTTTGCAAGGATAGGATTCTTGCTGAATTTTTCATGCCAGTGAGTGACTTTTATATAGAAATAAACCTTTTACTTCTAGAGAAGAGAATTACTAACATTTGGGGTAGGGGTAGACAACCTCTAGATTCCAAAATTCAACTCTAGTTAAAATAAGTACGATTTTTCAAATTTTGAATTCTTCACTGCACTAGGTGAGTTTGAAAACTACAAAAAAAAAGAAAGAAAATCCACTTCTGTAGCGTTCCAAAGCATGGGAAATAATGGTGTGCAAGGAAAGAAAAGGTATTTTTCCTCACTTTAAAAAATGAAATTGTCTATCAAATGTGCAATTTAACACATGTTGAGTAAAATTCTTTGATGTCTGGTTTTATTTTCCTTTTTTTTTCCACTGCTGGTTTAACGTTTTGGTTTGGCAAGGCAACTTAAGGCTACACACAGGACCTGTGTGTTTATCTTAAAACACTGAATGCTCTTTCAACATCCTTCCCATCAGCCAGGAAAATACATATAATCTCCAGGCTCTTCTGCTCCAGAAGGGTTGTCTATTGATTGATACCTTATTAATATCAGATGGAATACAGGCTGCAGACCCTGTTCTCTGCAGGAACCTGTACAGCTGACCTTACCCAAAATCTTGGACGCTGGGAGATAAGGAGCAGAATGATGTTTTCCTTCATCATTTCCATCCATCAGGACTTTTAGTTCAGAGGTAATCAAGCCCTAAAATCCTTACATGAAATTGTTCCTCTCAAGTTATCAAGCAAGTTGCAGAAATTTCCTTTTTCCTGAAGAAAACCTCTAAATTATAGGAATGGATTTCAGTTATTAGGAATCATGGAGTGGAAAAAATTAACTCTCTGAAAGCATATTATTCATTAAAAAAAGAGGTTTAGCAAAAAATTTAATCAGAAAGACTACATTATGAGCAATTCTTGAGGTATTTGAGTTCAGAAAGCAGCTACTTCCACACAGGTTTCTCTGATGTCCCTGTCACACCCCCTGAGCACCACTCATATTTGATAGCTCTGGGAGGAATGTTCAGCTCTGTGAGGCCGAGGCATGCCTCCTTTGGCAATTTGAACTGCAGTGACACAAAATCCTGTCCTTTATTTTAATACTTCCCATTCCTCTAATGTGGATTAGCATCCGATGTGTTGGATACAGTCTAGGAGATGTGGGGTTTGAAATTTTCACGTAGAAAAGGAAACGGGATGTGTCTGACCCAGGGGGTGGTAGGCTGCTCTCACCTCTCCACTGATCCCTAGAAAGACCATGATTATTTTGCTGACCTTTGGGAAAGGGGAGGATCTTCCTTCTCTGTTCTAAAATAAAAGAACACTTAAGAAAAGTTTCAAGCTCACCCCTCTCGAGCAGGAAGAATAACTCAAACTTTGGATGCCACTGGGGTTTTGAATCATTCATTTCCTCTGCAATTTTTATATGTTTTACTGTCTAGGGCAGTTCTATGTTGCATCCTGGTTTTTATGATATCCAGTTTGAAGCATCTAACTCCCCTTTATACTGTGGAGGAAAAACTCCTAAACTCTTACCCTGAAATTCCGTGGAGGACCAGATTATCGATCAGTTTGCTCAATATCACAAGCTGTGATAGGATCAGGGAGCTCAGGCAGGACCTCCAAATCCTGTGCTAGCACTTGACCCACCCTCCCTTTATCTGGCTTATGCTCAGCAGAAGTTTTATCTACCCCAGCCACAACCACAGCGATGGAATGTAGCGCAGAACACGAACTGACGTGCACGTGTGGGATGACCAGTGGCTCTCCCTTGTCTTCTGTGGGGCGCAGAGCATCAGCAGAGGACCAAAGCCATTGGGACATATTTCGTGGTGCACCTCCAGGAGTCTCGTTGTGAATGGCCTTGCTGCAGCTTTCCCTGTTCTTATTAGGAATGAGTCACGCAGGGGAGCGCGGGCGAGTGAGCAGATCCATCAGCCTGCCCAGCGCTTCCCCTGTCAGAGCAGCAGCCCTGCAAAGCTGGCACGATTCATCAGCTCTGCCAGCACATCCTTTCATCTCCCTACATCTCTGTCAAACATGCACGAGGGAGGTAATAACCAGATCCTCTGCGTACAGGCGGATATTTAAATATCGCGTCTTACGGGTGTATCTCGTGTGTGTATAAAACTTCATCTCTGCCATCACCTGATGCATAAACTCCTCGCAGTGGAGGAGGAGGAAGTACCCTGACCTTCCACTGCTACTTCCTTCTGCATAACCTCATTCTTTCTTGAGGCGGCTATTTCCCCTCACGCTGTGAAAGAGAAACTAACCGTGTAATCTTTCAGAACAGTACAGCAGAAGTGTTTTACTATAATGGAATGAAACTTTCATTTATCGCAGAGTTCTGACTGCAGATTTTTCCATGGTATTCAGAGTGTTAGGTCTGTACAGTGACACGGGTAACCAAGCCCATGTGGACTCTGATTTCCCGCCTGAGAATCAGGGTTTGCAGGTTTTAAAAAAAGTGAGAAATAGTGTATGTTGAAAAATATTCTCTGATATTATAGAATACTGGAATCATTAAGGTTCAAATAGGCCCTTTAAAATCATAAAGTCAAACCATTCCCCCAGCACTGCCAAATCCATCACTAAACTACATCTCCAAGAGCCATGCCTAGAGATCGCCCAAATATCTCCAGAGATGGTGATTCAAACACTTCCTTGGGCAGCCTGACCACCCGTTCAGTGAAGAAATTTTCCTTGATATCCAATCTAAACCTCGCCTGGCCCAACTTGAGGCCATTTCCTGTTTTCCTGTCCCTTGTTCCTTGGGAGCAGAGCCTGATTCCAGTCAGGGAGTTGTGCAGAGCCACAAGGTCCCCCCTGAGCCTCCTTTTCTCCAGGCTGAGCCCTCCCATCTCCCTCAGGTGCTCCTCAGCAGATTTGTGCGTCAGTATGGGTTTGTGTCCATATTCTGCACACCTTTCCTTCTCAAATCAGGTGAACTCTCTCCTCTTCAATTTCAGTCATCTAAATTATAAGGAATGATTTTCTTATAGGTTCTTTTGGAGAGCTGGATCTTTAAAACTGAATTGCAATACCTTTTTTTTTTCCATTACTGCAGTTCTTATCTCTTTCCTGTTTCAGCGCTGATACATAAAATCATGATTTTGGCTCTCATTTATAGGAGCTATGTAAGTAGCTACAACAGATGTTTCATTTTTCCATCAGAATGTTGCCACTGGAATACAGAACAAAAAACTCAACTTAGAATTAAATTTTGCTGCCAAAAAAACCACAAAGCCTATTTTATGTATACACTTCCAGGTGATAAAAAAGCATAAAACACATGTACCATGACACGCTGTGACTACTAAAGCAGGCTTTAAAATAACTTGATAATAATCCCCAGATCTCACATATAACCAGACCTAATTCATTCCCCTTGATTACCATCTGAAGTGGCACAGCTTTGCTTCAGTCTTTTTCCTAATAATAAAATAGGTATTTTCATTCACACAGTCCTGAAAGTTTGGGAGCCAGTGCCTTTTTCCAAAATGCCATTTGCACCACAGCTCTGTGTCTCAGCTGAAACCTAATCTTGCTGTCTGGATAAACAGAAGCAGAATTGATAGAAAAAGACATTTCAAATTATTACTTTAGAATCTGTGTATGACTTAAAATTGGTTACAGAAAATGAAGTGCAATGACACATTTGAAGGTAAAAAGAATGTGCCTATGAAGAGAAACAATATCATAGAAAGAAGCGGCCCTGGAAAGACTCAGATCATGGCAAGCAACATAAAAAGGTCCTTCCATTTTACTGCTGGTATTAATTCATATTTTCATTAAAAGGCACTTTTTTTTCCTGGTTTTGGATATCCGATCACTGTTGTAAGCCTCTCAGTCTGGACCTTAAATAAGTGCATAGAACATTGATTTATAAATCCATGATAATTTAGCAACAATCCTCATCAGCCCCAAAAATAACCTTCAAATTTTCTTACAAAAATTATTATAGGCATGGATGTTTTAGGATTTGTGTTCAGAGATTGCATAAAATGGCTGTTGGTCTTCCCAGTGTTCAAAGAAGATAATTCATGTATGACCCATCCCTGGCAGTGTCCAAGGCCAGGCTGGACAGGGCTTGCAGCACCCTGGGACAGTGGAAGGTGTCCCTGGCTGTGGCAGGGGGTGGCGCTGGGTGATCTTTAAGGTCTCTTCCAACCCAAACCATTCTGGGATTATGTGAGTTTATGATTATGGGATTCTATGATTATGTGATTCCGTGATATTTGAGTTCTTCGTAGCATACGTGGAGCCCAGCTTCAGAAGGACAACATGCCTGTTTTGTTATCCACTTCTCAAAATTACCTCTAAATACTCTGAACTCTGACAGTAACTAAATGCACAATTCAGAATATTATTAATCTCCTATGTACAAAAGAAGGAAGCAATACTTTGGACAGAAAATCAAGATGTAGTTGTACATCATTTTGGCCTCAGTTCCAGGTGTTCCCTGTGTATAAATGTGTATTTACCAAATTACAACTTTTTTTACATAATACTCATAGTTAGATATCTAGAATTCCATTTGCAAGAGGATTTTGTTATTTTCCCATATGATTTCACTCGGAATCAAATTATTTTCAGAATTCCCCATAAACAGCAGCCTAAAATTTTGGTTTGATTTATCTTGTAATCAAATCTTTCAATGCCTGAAATACCTAAGGGTGTGATTGCGTAACAAAGAAGACAGAGTCAATGGTATCAAGGCTAAGAGGCAACGGCACAAATGGAAAGATAAGAAATTCTACTTAAGTATTATAAAAATTTACTTTGAGGTTGTTTGAATACAGAAATTAGTAGAGTTTGGACACTCTCCATTCTTGGAGACCAGAGTCATGGACAATGTGCTTTAGCTGACTTTTTTAACAGGAAAGTTGAACTAAACATGTGGAGATATCTCTTCTAACATCAGTAATTCTGCGATTTGAAGAATTAACCCATCTACTCTGGCAAATGGTTTGAGTTGTGAAGGTTTTTTTCAGTGAGGAAGACATCTATTCCTGTTTTAAAGACTGCGAGATCTCACTTCATCCTGGGAAAATCTCATTTAATTTGTTCTGCTCTTGTTCATAAAATTGTATTTTATGTCCAACCTACGTTTTTGTAGCTTTAAAAAAAAGTACTTGATATCACAACATCTTTCAAGACATTAAGGTATGCTGTCGCTGTCATTCTAGGTTTCATGCAAAGAGAGTGCTCCCATATTTTAATAAATGTTGGATGGTCTCACCCATTTGTCTAATTAGAAGATGTAAAAAGCCTCCTCTATCTTTGTCCACACAAAATAGGAGAATACATGCAGAATAAAGTCACACATGACAAAATATTCTGCAGGAAAATAGGGCCAGTTGGTGTCCCAATCTCCACTGGATTCTGAATTCTCATCCTTTTCAAGGTAATCTGTTGCCTATGTCAATCCCACTTCCCTAAAATGCTTTAATATCTAGAATGATAGGAAATTATACCAGTAAAATGTCGGAAGCTGCAGCTTTTCCAGACCTAGAACACATCACAATCACTAATTAAAGGCTTTTATTTTCTGTACAATGGAGAGGAGCATAGACAATACCCCTGCACCCAAACATCTCACTGACTCTATTTTTAATCTCTTCACACAAACATTACACAATGTTTTTTGAGGATGTTAACTCACTTTTTCCTATGGTACATTTTTACATTATTTTTAAAGCTCATTATAAACTTAGAAATATAATTGTGCAAGTTCTATTACTATACAGAAATGAGACACAAATTAAAGATTGCTCTATTTAGGTCAGCACTATGTTTTAACCTCTAGAGAGATTCTAATGGTGCTTATAAAAGTCTTCATTTTTTTTCAAGTTAATGAAGAAATATCAATCAACCAGTAGAGGAAGATTTTAGAAAGCAACTCCAGGTGGGGCTTTATCTTAAGGGAAAAAAGCCATCTTGAATTTCATAAACAACATTTTAAAAAATCCCAGGTGGATCAGAAATTATTTTTATAATTAGAATGAAAGACNAAAGCAACCAGCCAACCAACCAACCAAAAAACCCCAAACCCTGTACTTTTGAGTGATGTAAGTTCTCATCACTATAATTCAGTTCAGAAGAACTTCAGCTCAGCTTCAGGAGAACTACACGTCTGTACAGAGCAGCTGATAAAATGGCACTGCTGACTACATTATTTTATTTCCTTGTCTCATGTGACTTCTCATTAGATATTATTGCCCTCTTTTGGCACTCAGCTGTGATAACGTGAAAGCAATACAGCCAAGAAATTCATTTGTTAAGGATGAGGGATTCTCCTAATTGGAAAGGAATATTCCAAAGAACAATGTTTCGTTGACATGGGTTTAATACCTGACTGGTTTGATAAGGTAAACAAGACTGAGAAAAATTTAGACTGCCAAAATGCAAGCTTCACAAAGGATGTGGATGAATTCAGCTGAAGTTTACGGAACCCTACCTTTAATTTAAGGAAAAAAAAAAAATGCTATTACTCTTTAGCACATCAGATGTAATCGTCTGTAATCCACTCAAATGAGTAAGTAATTGTTGTGATATAAAGTGTATTTTCCATCATGCGTAATTCTCTTGCCCTGCAAAATCTTCACAGTGTTCTTAAAATATGCTGCTCTATTAATAGCCAATAAGTCAGATTAAAGAAATAGAACTTTTATTTTTAATTAAATATTTCTTGGGTTTTGACTCAAAAATTTCCAAAAAACTGTAAAAAAATGTAGATCAAAAGTAAAATTATCTGAGCAATGAGTTACATATCTCTTCCTGTTTCCAATCATTTCCCCACCATAGCTGTAGTGAATGAGAGTAAAAAAGGAAAAGCATTAACTGATTTTTTAAAAAGTGGAATTTTTCATGCTCTATGAAATAAAATTTTCGTTTACCAAGTGACTGAAATGAAACTCTTCTTTTCTGAAGCTCTCTCCTGTTAAATTTTTTTAAATGTGTTTCAGTCAATTTAATTCTTCACACACCCTATTGCAGTGTGAAGAATACCTGTGGAAGTGAGATTTGATAACACAGTATTTTAATTTTCTACCAACATGGAATTGTCATATATTCTTAGCCTTTAAATAGCTTTATACGTGAAATGACCGTTATTGATGGCTCAGAAACATATTTTTAAAATTTAGCTCTGTGGGTTTTTTTAAGCCTGACTTGTTCACTAGAAATAAATTGCAACTTTGGGATGTTAAATGATTAAAAATTAAATTACTTTCAAATCTTTTTTCTAAAAGTCATTAAGTTTAGAAATCACAGTATTCTAAGCAAATTTTTTGTTCTCATAGTGGAAGGAATAAAAAAAAAAAATGAGCTAGAAAATCTAAATATGTATTTGTAATAATATTTCTTTTGAAAACAAACCAAGGTTTCCTAAAACAAAGAAATAGAAGACATAGATCTCTATGCATAAGTACATGATTTTTAGATGAGCGTTATTATCTGACAAGTGCGGAATTTAAAAAGCAGATATTTCCATTGGGATATGCAAAATCATCAGACTATTGGTGAAAACAAGAGTGGGGAGAGGAAAACCACAGATCAGCAGCGAATGAGAGCATTCTGTGAATGAAGAACAAGAACAATTGATTTAACCTGTGCTGCTAATCAAGGTGAATGAACAGGAAGGAGTGTGTTTAGCTCTGCACATGTGAAATACTCAGCCTGCAGCAATACAACCACGGCACCTGGGAAGGCTTTCCACGCAAGCAGCAAAGCATGGCCCTGCAAGACAACAGTTATTCATCAATATGCTACAGTTTCTGATGCATAAAAAAATTCCTGGTTTAATTCACTGCAGCCATTCTGGAGACCTGTGAAAATGACAAAACAAACACTTGTTCACCGACACAGGGAGCAGAAACCATCTCTGAATAGGCTGCAGGATTTAGAATTGGTTGCTACGATGATTTAACCCCATGTTAATGGAAAAAATTCTTCTCAAGTGGACTGAAGGGATTTTTTTGTCATAAACCTAGACTTTGAAATTACCAAAGAGTTGATTTTTTTTTTCAATAAACACTTTTCCTGTTGGCCTGGTGCTTCATTATATTTTACACAATTTGAGGCAATATTTGAGGCAGCTGCAGCACCCCAGACCTTACATAACGAAGAAGGTAAGTCCTTGCAGAGACAGCAAAACACCTTTTCATGACCTTCAAGAAAATAGTAATGTTATCCCTGGAATACGATTGTGTGTAAGTAAACCTTTCTTTTGAAAAAATCCCCTTCATATCTATGACTGAGCATGAAACAAAAACAAAAGAAAGGTTTTGTTCGTTTTGAACCTTTCCATTTTTAGCCTATGTTATACTTGGTTGTAGGGCTGTGATGGGTTGACCCTGGCTGGACTTTGGGTGCCTGCCAAAGCTGCAAAACGTGCATGAAAGCTGCTTCAGGCTGTGGCCATACACAAGAACTGATTAAAAAAATCACACTAATGCACTGCCAAACTTGAGAAGCTTTTTTCCTTTCAGTTGCTTTCTTTTACACTTAGTGACAGATATATCCAGAAGCTTATCTTTGTAAAAATTTAGCAGCAAAACAGAATGTGGCTCCCCATCTTCAAGAGCTGAGGCATCATGAAGTGCTGCATGTTTCTCCCAGGCTCAGAGTGATGATTTGGAGTAGGTGGCTGTGCAAATGTTGGAAGAAAGATGAGTGCTTCGGGAAACTTTTTGTCTGTTGAATTGGTGGTTTGGGCACAGAGAAGAGTTATGCTGTGTGATAACTAGCAGAATGCCACTAAGCTGTTGCAGGCCAAACTTGCACAAATTTTTCAGCAAGCGGTGATGCTTTGAAAAGATTTGCTATCATGAAACCCAAAGAAAGAGACGCAGAAGTGGTTGGGGGGTTTTGGGTTTGTTTTTTGGTTTTTCCTTTCTGCATACTTGAATTATACTTGGTTTCCCAGAACTGTTCTGTCTGCACCAGTTGTTGATTATTAGCAGAGGTTTTCTCCTCTATTTCAATACATTCAAACAGCACTCTCAGAAGAGTTCTGAAAGGTAAATACTTTTTATAGGACCAGGAATGAGAAGCTGGTTACTATTCTGTTTGTGGGAAGAGCAATGACCACAGCTGTGGTGCAGCTATCTTAAATCACAACATGCCCCCAGCAGAGGGAAAAACTTACCACCTATAAAGTTTATTAGCTAAATTCTTTTTGTTGTCTGTTAGACTAGTGAACAAGGCTTGGAGGAATAATCAAAAGCACAAGGATGGTTATTAATACGAGAAGAACCGCTTGCATGTTTTCATTTCAAATGGAGTCTTTTTCATTCTATCCTTGTCTGAGCACCGGTCGTGTTATTGGATTGGAGGAAATCTGCCTGTTCTGCTGGCTTGCACTAGCAGAACGAAGATTTTCATCCTTCTGGTGCTCTGTAAAGCTCAATGTCCTTCGTTTTCATGCCTTGACTCTAACGTGAGGCTCCTGCTTTTGGCAGAAATGTGCCAGCACAACACCTGCCTGTGAGAGGCTGGTGCTAGCAGCAGAGTTCAGGCAGGTCGCCGGAGGTCCACAAGTGTTCAGCGAGGGCAGAGCATTAGAAAATGAGCAAGCTGATGTACTTTTAGGGGTCTCTGATGCCTAATTATTTAAAATGATGTCACTCTCGCAGTTAATAGTGGAAGAAGTTAACCAAAGTTAATTAACATGTGCTTTGGCAGTCTGCTCAGTTTAATTATTCTGCTGCATTCTGTTAGGGCAGAGTATCCAGACAGTACTACTGATAAAAATGCCTTGTAAAATTGCTATCTTGGCTGAGGGCTCTGTACCACGAATGACTGTTCTTGTGCCCTAGCTACCGAGTGGTGCATTTTTTATGAGTTACTAGCAGATTCTGTTTCTAGATATACAGCTGCCATGGAAAATAATGGGTTAAACAATGTTGGGATTTGAGGAAAGAGACTGGGTGGGGTTGAAGGTCCATTTCAACCCAAACCATTCTGTGATTCTTTAATTCTCTGATCTTGATTCTTACAGCTGAAAGAAAAATAACCCCACCAATATTTTGTGCCTTGTAGACAAACAAAATGGAAGAAAACAATGTTTTAATGACACAGTTCTCTGTTTAGAGTTTCAGAAGGTCCATTGGGCCTTCTCAAATACATATTTTGGATATTCTTCATGAGGGTGAAAATTCAGTACAATTCAGTTTTTTGCCAGCCTTAGGAAAAAAAAATTGCATTTCTTATTCCAACTGTTAACAGCCCACAGAGAATGTTTTTCAATAGTTAAAAACAAATTACATACAAGTATGATTCTAGCAGAAAAACACAAAATAAAATACGGTTCTTATCTGTTTCCTTCTGGGTCACACCATGCAGGTTGTCTTGAGCTGAGTTTCTGATTTTGCTTTCACATTTTCACAGTGAAAACCCCTGAGATCTCAGACTTGCACCTGAAGACTCCTCACAAAGGTTGTTTACATGCTACGCCCCTCCTCAGGGCAGACAATGCCCCTCTGTGACACAATTATGAACACTCACCATGAAAAAAAATGCTCTATTTAGACCAAAAAAGACTGCAAGACTTGTGAGGAAATAAAAGTAAACTTTATAATAATAAAATTTGCCTGGCTGAATAAACACTTCCAAGCTCTAGGTCTCAGCAACTGAAGGTCTTGAGGGCTGATAACTCTCGATTGAGGTCTTCAGCATTGATTAGTTCTGTTTTGCAGTGGGAAATGTGAATTTTTTTATTGAAATTATCTTGGCTTGGTCATGTATGTCAGAATTTTCTCAGTCTCTCCTGACATCCAAGCTGAAGAGACAAATTTTTTGACTTGCTGATCCCAACAAAATAAATGAGGACGTCTAGGCAGCATGTCTGCATCAGTGAGTTTGCATGCAAAGTTGAGGACAGAGGGCCACATGGTGCTAAGACAAAACCTCTCCCTGTTTTACAACAGAATAACATCAGGAAGGGAGTGAAACCTTCTGCAGTTTTCACGTGACAACCCTCCACAGCTGAAAATCCTGCAAGTTTAGGGGATGAACAAACCAATTAACTTAGATCAGAGCATGGATGGAAGTGGAAGGATATTCACCGGTCCGTGGATCTGGCTTTGGGAGATGACTGATGGTCTGCAGCCTTGAAGTCTAACAGAGCTTTCATGTCCAAAGGCCTGTCAGAGAAGCGGTCTCACACCTGGCCAGTTGCACATCTCAGTGCTGGGCAGGACAACACTGGAGCAGAGTTTGCAACTGCACACAGAACAGACTACAGAAATGTCGTGGGTTAAGCCCAGACCTTCTTTCTCGGGCAAAAAGTAGTCTTTCAAGGCCCTTCTGTAAGTGAAAATATATCTTCTTCCTGCTTTATAAAGCTCCTTGAAATTCCCCACCAACCCAACCCATAGCAGCTGCAAAGAACTTTTTTTGGAGCATTTCAGCTCTCTTACTCACCCATGATGCCCTCATCAACTGAGCTTGTACCTCAACAATTGAAATGTATTTTCCTTTGCTTCACATTCAGATACCTTTTTCCACCTGGCATCCACTGCAATCTTGTTTTCCTTGTTGCCCATTAACAAAACACATTAGGAAAACCTCTGGGTACCTTTAGGGAACAAGTATTGATTTACAAACTTCTATGGAAGAAAAAAAGTGGTTTCTTTCCGAGAAAATGATCTCCTCTGAGATGTCAGACTGTTTTGACACTGAGTTGATGGATAACCTTGCTCTGCTCTAACAATTACACTCTAAAAAGCCTCACTGATTAAAACCTGATTCCTTTAATTTGGGTTTGGGACTGCCACGTGTCTCTTATTCAGTCTTTGCAATAGAGCCATTGAAAGTCAACATAAATACCCTTGTAAGTGTGAGAAGAAAATGGTTGTAAATTTCCTTTGGGTCAAAAAGATTAATTTGTTCTATTAATTAGCATTCAGGCCATTGAGATTTAAATACAACTTGTGGAATGCTAAGCAAAATAGTCTACAAGGATCTAATATCTACTTTGTTCTACTTGATTAAACACAACACAAGTGCCACTGGACCTCTTGGAACTACATAATGTACTTTTATATCCAGATGTCCCAGTTTCTCCTTCATTTGCATTTACTCAGACTTTTAAACTGCAGTACTTGCTATCAAATCTCCCATGCAGACAGAAAGTCTGAAAGAAATTAGCCTTCTTCAGCCCAGTGCTTTTTCCTTTTCCTTTTCCTTTTCCTTTTCCTTTTCCTTTTCCTTTTCCTTTTCCTTTTCCT
>VZTF01000899.1:14174-38217 GCA_013397755.1 Cnemophilus loriae | reverse complement strand
GGGGGGGGGGGGGGGGGGGCAATTGCTCTGGCAGTTGTCATGACAACCTACATAGAGACCCCATTGCTGCAATTCCATGGCAACCATCAATAAACCAATTGCCAGGGACTTTGTAAGACACTTGCACAAATCATTTGCTGTGGAAACTATCCCACAATACTATTGAAAGGTCAGTGTCATGGCAATCATAATAAAACCCCATTGCTACAGTTGGTTGCCACAGTAACTATCCTGATGCCTCATTGCCAGGGCTGGGTGCACAGCACTGACAGTGTTGGCCCCTGGTGCTGGGAGATGGGCATTGGGGACTGGTTTGGGATGGGAGAAGTTAACTTCCTTCCCAGGGGCTTCTCTGGGGCCAGGCTTGGATTTGGGCTGGAAACGGGGGGAAAATTCCAGGAGGTTTTTGTTCCAGCCCAGAGCCAAGGCCTTTCCTGTTCCTTGTCCTGCCCCACCAGTGAGGGGGCTGGGGGAACACCAGAAAGGGGGAGAGACACAGCTGAGACAGCTGACCCTGACTTGACCCCAGGGGATTCCCAGACCATGTGGAAGAAGAATCAGTCTGGAAAGAGGGGGGAGAAGGAGGAAGGGGGGATACTGGAAGTGATGGTATTTGTGTCCCCAAGTCACCATTGCCTGGGATGGAGCCCTGCTCACCCGGGGATGGACGAGCAACTACCTGTCTGTGGGACGCAGGGAATGAATTCCTGGTTTTGCTTCCTTGCACAGCTTTTCCTTCCCCCATGGACCTGTCTGTGTCTGAGCCCAGGAGTTCAGTCTCTTTCACTCTCTAGAGTCTCCCCATCCCATGGTGCTCCAGCAAAGGAACTGGGTCCACAATCAGCGACGGAACTGAGCATGAAGGGCAGGGGCCAGAGAGAGAGACGAGATGTAGCAGTGGACTTCTGCCATGGCAACAAATACAGGCACCCTCAGTCCATTGACAGAATCAGGCACAGAAACAGGCAGATACGATTTTACACCCTTCCCAGCTGTTTGCATTTCCTGCAAGCTTTCTAGAGTGCTGCTGGCAATATTTTTGTAATTTTTCAGGTGATTTACACAACACCTCACAGGACACTCATAGTGTCAGGAGAATTGTGTGATATACTGTGGATTCATGTCCCTAGAAAATACCAAGGTTCTGATTGATTATTTACTGTTTGAGTCTAAAAGTGGGCAGTATAGACTTCAATTTTTAGCTTTCAAGTGCTCATGTGGAAAGCACAGTATATTCTTCCAGATCTTTGTACAATATTTGTTAGTTACATACAATAACAAACCTTATTAACATCACTGCTCAACAGCTCAACCATAAGGGACCCAAACTACTGGCCTATTCATAAGACTACACAGAAAGAATGCAACAAATATATTTTGCTTCCCACTTCAGACGAATCTGGGATTTTCATTTTTCATTATATTTTAAAATGTGCTTGTAGTTTTCTTGTTATCTCTAGGCTCTGAAGTAGGGTTTGTCACTGTTGTGAAACCAAGATTAATCAAGGATTAATACAGAAACACATGTTCTAATCTATCCTTACACTTCTGTGCCAGAAGCTGCTGGTCCCTAGGAAGGCTGCCTGGTGATTTCTGTCTGTGTTCAAATATTTAAAGCAACAACATTTAGTCCCACACTTTATATTTCAGATAAACAATTTGATGACATCTTAACATTGTTTTCATGATCTTGTAACATGCATATTTTACTCCTTATGAAGCTGAAATCTTTTTAAATACAAGTAATTACACTGAAACTTCAATTTTAGAAGTTTCAAAACCGTTTTAACATACTGAAAACAAAACAGTCTAAAAAGACAGGTCTAACAGCAATTAAAATGCAGGAAAAAACAAGAGGACTTCAGGTAAAAGTGCATACATTTAACAGCTACATTTCTTTCCCTAAGTATTATGTATTAAGAAAAACAGTCAATTTAAAAGAACAGAAGTTCTTTAAAACCAGAATTTCTAATGCCAGCAATAGCTTTGAAACAACTTTCTATGTAGTTATATTTATTTCAAAATTTAAAATTGGCTAATTTGTGTCCCAACATTTTGCAGCACAAGGGAGGAAAGGTGGAAAATGCTCTGCAGGGGGATGTAGTTATAGATCTGTAAAGTTCATATGTGTAAAGGAAATGAACATAGTATTAAACACACTGAGTATGACAGAAAAATGCAACAAAGTACTAACTCTGAGAGAATAACAACCCTGTGGCAGCACCAGTAAGCAATGACAGGGCACTGGGTATTTCTGCATTTTAAGAAAAGAACTTTACAACTTCTTTAATTTTTCTTTTCCTGTCCCGTTTGGAAACTGCAGTCCACCCCGCCTCGCGCATTCTCCTCATGGTTTTGAGTTTCAGTGCAGAGCCTGGAGATTTCATATTGGACGAAGCTGGTGTCTAGGAAGGAAAATAAAGCCATCCATTAGTTTCTGTAAACAATGTGATTAACTGTTTGGTTTACTCTTACGAAAGGCTAACATACCTTTTTTGGTGTTGTGGAATGTACTTCTGAAGCTTGTGGATAATTTTTGTACAATTTTTTAAACATTTCTTCTTCCGAGACTATGCTCTAATAAATTTAAAAGTTACTTAGTCACACTGTATTAAAAAATACTTTTTCCTTCCCCCAAGAATATTAAACTGTGCAAAAAAAGATGTCATTACGAGGCATAACAGTTCAATAAAAAGCATGTAAATTATGTACATACAACTACAATTCCAGAAAGAACGGATTAAGTAAAAATATACACATAAATACTGGCTTGATTGTGGAAACCCAAACTCTTTATCTTCATACTTAGACACAGCAGTGAGCACAAAGAACTGTTCAGTATATGATTTGTTCTCTGACTCTTACCAAGAGGTCAGTGTGCTCAGAGCTGTCTGACTGAGTATCCAGCTGGAGAAGCACTTTTTGCTTTTTCCTTGTGCTCTGCTCTGAAGGCAGGTTTGTGCCTCTTCCATTTTGCAACTTATCTATTGGAGGAGTCTTTATAATATATGTCTGGGAAAGAAAATTTTTAAATTATTAAATTGTATTTTATGGGGTAAGTATAGAATCTAAACCTAAACTCATGACCCAGTTTACAGCCTGAGTGTCCAAGAAGACACCTGAGAGATGCAGTGGAACTATTATCTTTCCATCCAAATGTGAACTAAAGACCCAAACAAAGTGGGGTGGGGTGGAAATATCCTTTTTTGGTTGCCAAACGAGGAGAATGAACAGGAAGTTGTGGAAAAGCTGAGTTTCATGGCACATTGTATCTAAGTTCTTCATGCTTATCTGCAGAAATTCAGGTTATTCTGAACTGTAGCCAGTACATGTGGACTATATCAAACATCTAAGAAAATGGACAAAACTGCAGGAAAAGGCTTTCAGAGAAAGATTGATAGCGATATCACGATTGGTGTTACTTAAAGTAGTCTTTTCACTAGAAGTTAAACTTCTGAGAAACGTTGCAATGGCCCAGCGCAGTCCTTTTTTAGAAAG
Source organism: Cnemophilus loriae (assembly GCA_013397755.1). Taxonomy (NCBI): domain Eukaryota; kingdom Metazoa; phylum Chordata; class Aves; order Passeriformes; family Corvidae; genus Cnemophilus; species Cnemophilus loriae. Next base: position 34,719 of record VZTF01000899.1, on the reverse strand, counting down.
ATAACGCCAAAATGGTAGTGGATTCTATTGTTCCAATATGAAAACCACAAGCGAACTCTTGACAGGGAAGAAGGGTAAGTTCTGCAGCCAGGAATACTTTGATACTTTGACACTTTGACAATTTTTACAGCTATATAAGCTTTTTTGTCTTCCATAGACAAAAAAGTGTCTTTACAAATGGACACTTTTACAACTAAGTGAAACAGTTCTAGAGACATTATTAAATTCACAATCCCTCTGGGACAGGAACTGTTACTGATCCATGATAACGGACAAATTTAGTAACAGAGCAAGAAAAATGACACGCTGGGAGAAGCCCTTCCACAAACTGCTGTCTAATATCACCATGAAATGGTATCACCCTTTAAAATCCCTGCTTATCCCGGGAAAAAAAAAAAGCATCTACAGAGAAGTAAGAAATACAGTCAGAAAAATGCAACAAGAAAAATTCACTGTTAGGAGTTACGAAACTTCAGTGTTGGACTGCCTAAGTGGCTTTCTGTAGGTATGGAAGGAGACATTCTTTTCTTTTCCACCGCGTTGACTTCCATAGGAATATAATTTTGAGACTTTTTATTTTTTACATTAATAGATCCACTGTCTAGATCTAAACAAGATTTAGGAGTCTCAGGAACGTAAGTTTGTATTTTCTATAATTAAAAAAGTTTTAAGCTAAAAGCATTCCAATATCTTTTGCTGAATGCAGATAAATTATCATGGCACTTCAATTAGTTTCTACACATATAAATACTACCAAATTCTAAAACTAATTAAAAAGTTAAAGTTACCTGGTGTTTCTTTTCACTTTCAGGAATCATATTTCGAGAGTGCTCTTTTACAAGATTCTCCTAAAAAGGAGTTATGCGATAGGAAGTAAATATTTTATTTGAATTCAGTTGCTAAAAATCAGCTTGGTGTAATGACAGAACACAGCCTACAATCATACACTGTTACAAAGTTCACACGAATATATTACCAGATTTAGTACAACTGCAGCATTCAAAAGTCATTATTTTTCTATTCAGTTTCATTTCTTATACAACTTCTCTCAGAGCACAAGCCCAGGCCACACCCCTCACCCACACTGCTCAGTTAGTAAAAAAATCCACCTTTTCTTCAATTTCTGATTTCAGTTGTTCCTTAAGAGACGACAGTTCACTTTTCAAATGTGACAGCTCATTTTCCTAAAAACAATTAAATAAAGGATAGGGTTAACTATGCACAACACAGAAAAAAGAAAACAGTCCAAAGTCAGAGAGTAATTAATAGGGATATTCATTAGATACAAAAGATAATTCTATTTGTTTTTCAACCCTATACTTGAACCTTTGTTTTAGCTTGTTTAAAAAAGACTGAAGTACTATAAGAAACAGGTACTTGACCAGAAGTGTTCAAGGTAAGACCTTAAAACACTTGGGAGAACAGGGGTGAGAAGGCAGAATCTAACTCTTTAAATCAAAAGTTTCCTACTCAAACTGTGAAGTCAGAACATGATACACTGTGTGGAAGAGTAGACACAAACACACTGCTACTCCAATTTATTTTTAAAAACATTTGGAGTTTTTAGTGCCCAGAATAAGATCTGTAAGAAAATACAAGCAAACAAATTAGTGGGCTTATTTTTACTGTTCAGTCCCACTAAAGCAGACAGTTAACCTCTCCCCAAGTATTCAATAGGAAGAAGTAAAATATGGCATTTATAATTATATTATACTTCAAGATGTTTTGGTTTGGCTTTTAGCGGGGGTGAAGGAAGCCACAGAAGTGGCTTCTGAGAGAGAAAGCTGTTTGAAGCTTCTACTATGTCCAGCAGAGCCAATTTCTGAAGGCTCTGACGATGGACATGTTGCTGGCCCAATTAAAAAAGTTGGTAAAGCCTCTGTGATGACATATTTAAGAAAGAAAAAAAATGCGTGCACTTTTTCTTTGTCTTCTGAGGGATGGCGAGGTGCTGCGGCCAGGGCCCTCCCAGCACCAGAAGCAGCTGCCAGGGCCACACGACTGCCACCATCTTGGCACGGCTTGTAATGTACTTTGCCTGCTTAGCTGCTTTTAGCCAGCCGTGCTGCGAGCAGAAGGGCAGAAGAAGTGGCACCAGCTTCTCCTTTTCGGCACCCTGCATGAAGAGAGGTGCTGAACGGAGCCGGCGCCGTGGTGGCCGGCACTGCCCACGTGGTGGCAGCAGGGACTGTGTGGGCAGCAGCGACGGGCACAGCAAGCAATTCCCCAATACAGAGCCCAGGTGAGATCAACCTTTCAACGCTGCAAAACCCTGTAAGAACGTTTCAATTGATAGCACTTGAGAGAACAAAGGAACTTGCAGACAGCAATTTTCTCCCGAATCAGAGAAAAGGAAAAAGTGAAGGCATGTGAAAAGAACAGCATGGCAACACCAAAGTCAGTGAAGAGAAGGAAGGAAAAGAAGTGCTCCAAACATCGGAGCTGAGATTCTTCTGCAAGCCGTAGTGAGGACTATAATACAACAGACCGTCTCCCTGTAATTCATGGAAGTGCATAGGGGGATGCAGAGATCCACTTGCAGCCTGTGAGAAAAGGTGCTCATGCTGGAGCAAGTGGATGCTAAAAAGCTGTAATCTAGTGGGAAACTCGAACAAAGAGAGAAGATAGAGAAAGAAGGCCCTTGTTTCCAAACTAGAACAGCTCATCCTTAAAATACTACACCCCATGAACTAATGACACACACGAAACAGTTGCGGGAAGACCCTTTGCCCGTGGGAGGGACTCACATTGCAGCAGGTCAGGTAGGACTGCTACTCGTAAAAATTAAAACCACACTGGAAAAATTCACAGAGAACTGTCTCCCCTGGTGTAGTGGTTTGACACAAAACTAGGCAGAAGGAGCTGTGCTTCAGTGCTTATTACCTCTGAGGCAGCGACATTCCCACGACACCTGGGAAAGACCCCACAGCACAGCAAGAAAAAGAAACTCCCAAAGCGAACTGAAAAAAGATTTTTAGTAGTGACAAGCTGACTAAAGATCACATGTTTTTTCTCTCTGCACTGTCTGTGGGAAAGAGGGAGGGACTGGGAAAAAAGTTGTTCTAAAGGTTTATTTTAATTCTCATTACCCACTTTTAATTCCATTAATAATAAATTTTCTTGATACTATTTAAGTTGGAACCTGTTTTGCCCTTTAAGTGTTTTTCTCCTAATCCTCAACTCGTGAGCCCTTCAATTTTCCTTTCCTCCTCCTCTGCTCAACTATAGCAGAGAAAAATGAGTGAATGACTTTCTTGTGAGTGCCTGGCACCTAGCCAATATCAAACCACGACACAAGGACATCAGCCCCTCCACTGCATTATTTAACATTGCAAAGTACTCCTTACCAGTGCTCTTTCTGATGATAACTGCTTCTGCTGTTTAATTTTATATATTTTTAACTCTGCATCTTTTTCTTCAACCATTTTATCATATTCATTCTGTGTTAAAAAAACCAAACCAACAGCAAACTCAAAACATGTGACTGAATGTTACAATTACAGATCTATCCAGTCTTAAAACATCAGTCATTTTTTCAAACCAGGCTCTTCAGAAGATTCAGAAAGCACCATGAACAAACACCGATGCTTCTGAAGAAACTGTAAAACAGAAAACACCCGATGCAGTCTTATTTTGTGGACTGGCAGAGAGTGCTTTATTTCTATGCCGCAATATGTGTTCAGCACATAAGAGCCAGCCGTGCTATTTTTGTTAATGGTATCTGCTAAAGATACTGCAAAAGAGAGTAATAGAAATATAAACTAAAATGTGTCAAGCTAAACGGCGGACAGTCACTAAGTAATCTCAGAGAAAGATGCCAAAATGATACTGAAAAATACTGCATTCAGATGGTATCAAAGGAAGCCTGAATTAAAAATAAAATTTTAAAAATCCTAGAAATTTAGATTAACGGAATTTACCTGCCCGTAGGCATGTTTTCAAAATCTGAAAACTAATTTGATTTTAAATGGTGAAAATTCAAGCATGTGTTCAGCTTCCTTTTCCCAGATTCAGGCCTTTTTCTGGTTTTGAAAGGTTCTTAACATGGTATCATACATTACAAATCACAGCAATCAGTAAAATTTCTTACCTTGTGCTTTTCCATAAGTGCCACCATTTCAGTTATCTTATGCTGACACCGGATATCAGTTTCTCTCTGTATCATTGTTGCTTCATCATAAAGCAACCTCATCTTTTCTACCTGTTAGTAATAAATTTCATTTCATTCGTAAACATAACAATAGATTTTTAAAAAATCTTTGTACCCACAGGGGGAAGAAGAAATGAAACTAAGTAGTCCCACTTAGTCTTCATTTACTTTTAAAATCCTTTTCAAATCTGACATCTTTTATGCAGATTGTTAAAATGGGCAAATAAACACAGATTAAAGGTACATCCATGGCAGGCAAGTTCACTTCGAACCAAAAGGCCATTTCAAGCACTCTGCCCTAACATTTCTTAGCATTACCATGACAAAATGTGTGGGCAGAAAAATACTAATATGGGAGAAGTTATAATCTAATTTAGCTATGCTGACTTTATACTAAGGGCAGAATTTCTTTGAGCTGTATCTCGAAAAAAAGAATTTTTAACTGGGTTCTTCTTTTCAAAGACATATTGAAATATTTCAACTTAAGCACCTAATGTACTAAAGCTTTGCTCACAGGCATATACAAGAAGTTCCACTTATGTTGATAAGACTGAAATGTAAGAGCAAGGACTCTGGCCAATAAAGCTTCATAAAAACATTTTAAATAAAAAAAAAATTAAAATTGCAGTAAAATTAACATCTCTCACCTCTTCATGAAGTTTATTTTCATTCACTTTTCTTGTTTCTATGTCTTTTTGATAGATGTCGACTGCTTCCTTATGTTGCCTGTTCATATTTTCCATCTCTAATTGCAATTTATTCACCTTTTGAGAATGCAGAGTTGCTGCTGTTATTTGTTTAGGAATTATTATTCTAATGATTTTTTTTACCTCTTATTTTTGATCAGAAACGCTCTGTTACTTTTCAGGTATATGATTAAAGTGTTTCCTATTTAAATATTCACCTTTTTTTTATAAAGAATTGAACTTTGGCCTGAAATGAATTAGAAAATACTCAAAGAAACAATGGCAACAGCACTATGGGGAAGCCCTAAAGTAGCCACCCTAAATGCTGTGAATTCCTCGGAAAAAAACAAATACAGATGTAGATTTTATTCCCTCTCTTGTAAATCTATATAAGATTTTCACAGGTTTTACAGTACATTTTCCTCCCAGCTGTGCATTTTGATTACAGTTTTTCCTTCTAAGTTTCTCATATGAATATCCTCAAAAAAGTCCACTTCTTTCTTCAAGTGCAGTACTAAAAGCTGGACACAGTATTTCCATCAGAGAGATTACCACTGCAGAACATATTTAAAGAACAGCCTAAAGTGAATAATATATGTATGTCTTTTAAACACTTTTCTGTTACAATGGAGTTACTGAACCCTGTTCAGTCCACTATCAACCAAAGAAAGAAAACAAAGGAACCGATTAGAAACATAATTCTTTGGGATTTGAAGTCCATCTCTTTTAAATGTCCAATTGGAGGAGAATGTATCCAATGATTAAAAATGGAAGCATGTTCTAAAAACTATGGGCTCATTCCTGCAAAATCCATATCCCAGATCCATAAACCAGTTCAGACTGTATTTAGCAAGTATTATCATTAGTTACATTGGGTCTTAAAAACACTCACCTCATCTTCTACATGATGTTATTTAAACTTACCTTCCCTTCATAAATACTGTTTTTCTTGCTTTCTGCAGTAATTTTCTTTTTCAGCACCTTATTCTGTTGAAATAAAACAAAACAAGCACTGTACCTTAATAAGTTAATAGAATTATGTAATGGTTTAACTATGTCAAGAATGTCAGAATCTTCAAAATTACAGCTTTCATCAAGAAAATAACTCTCTGTTAGGCAGTTCTGGCTCCAGAACAACTCTCCAAACAAAAGAATGCTCAACTAAATACTGTGATAATAGTGTTTCTTCATGACCTTAAGAAAGGCTCCTCCTGAGCAACAACAGGGAATAACAAATGAGGCGCAGAATGGGAATTAAAACTAAGATGCTGCTGACAGAAGGTGTGAGGATGTCATGACGAAAAACACAAGTTATATATTTTTACAGTGAAGTTACTACAATTTGTGCTAGTGCAGAATTCTTTTATACTAGTGGTAACTGAGATAGGTCCTTATCACAAGGACATAAATAATACTACATACTAAATGAAAAAAACTATAAGTTTATTAAAGATATTATTTTAAATTTTTATACTAATTTTTAATTCTAATTTTTATACTATTATTTATACTAAAATTTTTTTTTCAAATTAAGGATAATCTAACAAATCAAGTTATTCCAAAGATGACTCTTTAATTCGCTCAAAGTTAGGATAAGAAAGGAAAATTTTTAAATTACATAGGTGTATCTAAAGATATTGTAGCAAACAAAAACTGTTGAAAAGTCACCCCAAAATACCATGTGTTTATGTATTTGTGACTTTTAAAATCTCTACACACCTCCTGCTGCAACTCTTCAATGCGTTTGGTTTTATCTTCCACCTGTTTCTGTAAATTATTCATCTGAAAGAGGTATTTCGAACATTAATTAGTAAGTTCTAAAAATTACTCCCTGTGTTAGCGATTCCTGTCAACATTCTCAAACACGCATTTGCACCAGTCTGGTTTATTCCAGAGGGACTGAAACACAAGCTGACATGTTACAATGATCGGAGTTTTAGCCATAAAGTACTACAAGATGTTAATTAATAGCAGTGAATCAGTTCCTTAGTGGTTGTAGAGTTAAGAAAGAAGAAAAAAAACCCCAGTATCTTCACAATTTAAAAAATAAACTTGTATGAAGTTCCCTACATTCCATGGGAAAAAAATTTTTCCCAATTATTGTCTAGAATCTTCAACTGCTTTTCCTTCTTGAAATTTCATTCTTGATACCCTTAATCTGGAATTACAATTGTAAATCTTCAACTTTTACAATGAAATTTTGAAATCCATTCTAATGCTAAAAAACCCAGGTTGCTTTGAAACTGTAGAAAGAAAGTAAAAATATTTGAATCTATTTAAGCTAAAACTCACATTACATATAAAAAGCTAATCCAGAGCCCATCCATCACTCAGTGGGTGTATGAAAAAAAAAAAAGCAGGTTCTTTGTGTGCCTGAAATCAAGCAAATCTTTAATATTGAACTTCCAAGCACAGAGTAAACATCCTAGTGATTGTCCTTGTCTTTTAAAATAGTAGGGCTCAGCATGTGGACACACAATGACACAATTGGCAGCAGCTGCGAAAGAAGAAAGCCTCTGTCAGAGATCACATCTCCCAGGCAGAGCTTTGCAGAAAAAATCCCAACAAACATTTTACATTTAGATTCTGTCCTATAGGTTATGTAACATATTTTCATGACACACGACACGACGTACATTTTCTTCTCTTTCATCCAGTTTACTTTTAATCTCTTCACCTGTCTTTGCCATTTTCTCCTTCAAAGACTCCAGTTCATTTCTAAGGGCCAAATTAACAAGCATTAGTAAATATTTACTTATTACCTTTAACTTCTTTTCAGTACTGCTGATAAACCCATAATTTATTTTCTAAAAAGAGCTGCTAATGTTGATGGGAACTTCATAAGCTGCTCAATGAAAATGTTCTTAAAATGAAGCAATGTGCCTAGTAAGTCAATATGTGAACTGCCTATACTTTTTTTAAGTAGGAAAAGATGTTCCACCTAACCTAAGGAAAATACATCCTAACCTGGAATATTGTAATGCAGCTATGAAACATGGGAGGTTGCCTGTCTATTGAACTGATGGTACAGAGACCTCTGCAGAGAGTAACACTTATGCAGTTTCGCCTTTTCACATTTAATCCATAACCTTGAACTTCTATTTTCATTTCCTTCACACCTAAGATGTCTAATGCAAAACAGGACAGCTCTTTCTAAGTAATACAAAATGGCAAAAATTGTTCCTGTAGCAATAGGTATTTCTAATCTGAGAAAATTTCTACTTGGCCAACAGCAATACTGAATAGTTTCTGTTTAGCTATAAAATCTAGAAAAACATCAATCAAAAAAATCACAGAAAGCAGCATATGAACACAACGAACTATTTGAGTCTACTTCCTTTAACAATATCGGATATTAATATTTTACTTGCCTTAGCTGGCCATTTGCCTCTTCTAGGTTTTCAACTAACTGCTTTGTATTTTCTTCTTTTTTCTTACTATCCTAAATAAAGACTCATGTCAGCAAAGAAATGAAATTCAAAGTGACTTCTTAAAAAATTCAAAGACATCCAAAGCACACTGACCGGCCTTATTCACAAGTGTAAATACACTTTCTTTCCAATTCAAACACCAAAAATAGTTCAGGTACTCTACAGAACCATGTCATGTTGCAGTTTACCATCTGATTTGCAGTTAAAATTCAGTATTGTCCCTTGAAAAAAACTGGAAGTTCACAACTTGCCTCTTGTCTTTCTTGCAGTTTCTTGAGTTCTGCAGTCACACCATTTTTCTCTTGTGCTATTTGTTCTTTCTCTAGTGAAAGCTTATTGAGATACACTGTTAGTTGCTCATTCTTTAGCCTAATTTAAAACAAATGGCCAAGAGGAATGAGAACATGCATTTTGAAATCTCCTTTTGAGTTAAATATACCCATAATCAAGCATTACTCCATGCTGAAAAAAGCCCAGGCCTTAATCTACAAATATAAGCTTTGCAGCAAAGTCACAGTGACACAAAAAGGTGACAGAAGAAGGAAAGAAAATCAGAGTCAACTTTTATATGAATATAATGGTTACTGAAGATGATGTAGTTCAAAGCAGTACTAACAATGAATTCAGAAACTTTCTCTTCTTGTTAACTAAGTCAAAGAGATGAAACAACTACATATTCCATAGAATACATACAAATAGAGAAAGTGTAATTTACAAATGTAAGTATATAATGAATGCAATACTGTGCGGTTCAAAATTTTCATTAGAAAACAATCATAGTTCATTTCACTGTATATTAAAGTAATTTCTATATAACACCAAAAAACCCTAAAAACTATATTTTCAAAATGGTCATACGCCTCTTGTTCAAGATCTGTTTTCAGAGTCAAAAGCTGGTTTAAGTAATCTTGTTCCTTTTCAGCTGTACTATTCAGTTGTACTTTCAAATCATGGATTTCTTTCTGCAAAAGGAGAAGGAAGAGTTTTGGGCATACATGTGTAAACTACAACTCATGGAAGTTATCAAACATGAACTGACAGCACAAGGCTTTCAGAAGAACCAAACAACATCCATGCCATAGATTATCCAGACTGTATCTTTACATATCTCTGATGGGATATGGAAGTGCTGTGAGACAGTGAACTCTGACACCAGTGCTGTACATGTCCCCTGCTGTGAGTCTAACTTACTAGTCTGCAAACCTACTAAATTAGATTCCTTGGACATAATTTTAAATAAAGACATTTGCTTTAGACTTCATAATCTTTTGCATTCATCTAAATAAAAAAGACTAATTAAACATCAGAGAATTCCAGTTCTATATGATAGAATAGAAAGGCAATCAACAGGGTTGTGTCCTCATCCTTAGTACAGCTACTGTAGGAGTGCAAGGCGCAACAGTCAGGCTCCTCTATACAGGAGGACAGAGGATTGATCTCTTGCTGTCACTGTTGTGAGCAGAGAGTTCAGGGTGGGACACTGCTCTGTGTGCTGTTTCTTACGTACTTGTACACAAGTTACCGTGTGTAACTTCACTATTTATAAAAACATGTTACTACTGCCGTATTTCAGACCTCTGGTTTGGAGAGCATTTTCATTTCGCTCTCCAAATTTTTCTCTCTCTGCAAATTTTCTATGGTAGCCTCAAGATCCTTCTTCAGTAACAGGCCTCAAATTTTCTCATTTTAGAAAATTAGTGAAACTCAGTTCAGAACACTCAATGCACAGATTATAACAACAAGCAGACATGGTAAAATGCACACTTGGTTTCACATTATCTTAACTTTAGTTGATATGGTTTCTTGTTAGACTTGTAAAGATAAAATCATAATGAAAATAAACCTCTATTAAGAGTGTACTTCATATAGCTTAGACTTCTGTGACAGAAAATGGGCCTGTGTCACAGTACAGTAGGGTTCACAGAGGCCAGAGCTAATTATCTTCCTATAAGTAAGAAAAAAATGAGAAAACTTTATGTCTAGAGGGAGTGGCATTTGAACAGCCATGAACAAAGAAGGAAGTAACCAAAAACCTTGACAAGGAAAACCTAAACATAGGAGACAAGAAAAACCAAAAACACAGGAGACAAGAGAAACAGTGGCAATTAGAAACGGTGGCAAACGGTTCTTCAAAGAAAACACTGAAACTGTGTGCGAGAAAGTTTAGTAGAAATGTTGAGGTAGACTAGACTGTGTTTATCTATGGCATTTAAGATACTCAAAAAGCAAGAGGAATTTCATATGAAGAGCAAATGCCATGAGATTAATAAAATGAACTTTTACCAGAGTTTCTGACAGCTCTTCAAGTTGCACTTCTTTGTCACATTTTACTTTAGTCATCTCTTCTACAGCACATGTAATGTAAAATTCATGGAACAGAAATAATTTTTCATATTTAGCAGGCAGTATAAAACATTTACCCTTTTGTAACACCCAGTTCTCAAAACTTGTTCGATTAAGTTCAGAAACGGTAAAGCTAATTTATGACTTAATCTAAACGTAGACTTGAAAAAATGATTAAGAAAGACACTAGCAAATCTATATCTGAAGAGAAACTAATAATTTATCTTAAATAAAATTAAGAGCCTATTATGTTTTCCACAATTACAGCTTCAAATAAACCATGGACTGTAAGACCAGAGTACTCTCCAAGTATTGATGCATCTGCTTTGTTCCAGAAAAAAAATGTGAACTGCTGAAGGTATCACATGGATATGCTGAAAAAGGAAACCAGTTATTACTAACTTCCAAATAGTTTCTATGTGCACATTCACAATACTGGTATTTTTTGCAAATACTCAACACCAAGGTCGTGTTTGGTGTGGAATTCTCACGGGTCTCATCGTGCCTTGTTCTACACAAGCATTAGCAGTTCACTTTTGAACACTTCTCTATAGACGCCCTCAATGTAGACAGAGACTCTGTCAGATGAGATCTAGGGCCATGTGCTGCACAGCAGGAAAACAGTCCTGAAGGCAGATCTCTTACTCTAGTGGATAAGGAGCACATCCCTAGAAACCACAGGATATCAAAGCAGTACTTAAAGATAACCCCTGCCAGCATCACTCAACATCCAGCATCGGGAGGGTCTACAGAAACCTTAATGTGAGGGTTTTATCTCTGCTACAAGCTACAGAAGTCATTCCTGGCACCTGCAGTGGTACTGGGTCTTAGCTGGAACAAAATTACTTCAATGAGAATTCATGCAAGGATGGTCTTACTATTGGAGCTCTGCACAGCACTGCCCTTTGGCTGTTGCCAGTACCAATGACCACCAAAGAAAAGGGAGTCAGATGAGTAAAAATAAATTTAAGCATTCCTGACAGGTACAGGTACTGTAAAATTATTTCTCCGAGTACTAGAGACAGCAGAAAACATTTTTATTACTGCCTAGCTAATTTTCTGCCTTTCTCCAAGCCTTACCCAGTTCAGCAGACTTATTTTGGAGCTCCAAGGTAAGCAGCTTTGACTCGTCTTCATATTTCTTTAATCTAAGAAAATAGTAATTAAAAAACCCCAAATGCATAGTACAAAGCACTGCATTTGAAACTTAAAGGACAATCAGACAAAGTCTCACCACAAGTGCTTTAAGAACATTTACCTTTCAACAGGCAGATGATGTATCTGCCTGCAACACATATCAAATTCCACTTTTACAACTTCAGAACAGTAGACATAAAAGTAAACAAATACATACTTACAGAAATCTGTATTGCTTAAAGACAGAATTATGAAAGTTGGAGGGGGCAAAAATTTACTTTTTATAGACCAGTGTCAACTAGCAAAAATTAAAAAAAATTACATTAAATTCTCTGCATTTAGATCACTGTGTCAAAAAACCTCAAAATTTCAGCTTAATTTCCAATTGTTCTTGATTTTGTCATAAACTGCAACCTATAAGATGAGTCCTTGAATTTAAACTCTTTAATTTACCTATTTTGCTCTTTTTGCAGCAAGCTTTTCAAATTGGCAATAGAAGTCTCAAACTCCTCTGTCAGGGCTGCAAGCAAAGCCTTTGCTTTTTTACATTCTTCCTCCTGTGCTTCTTTTTCTCCAGTGACCTGAATTAATGTTTTCACTGTAGTCTGGAATTCGGTTTCTAAGTTCTTTTGAGTAACCTTCAAAAAATGATATAATTTCTAAACATGTTTTGCAACATACAGCTACAGTTGTTCCATATCTAAAGTATCCATAATTATTTATGCAAATACTCATCTAGTCTATTTATACTGTAAAACTACAAGCAAGGTGTACCTCTGCCTTTTGCAATGAAATTTTAGCCTCTTCCAGCTCTGCCTTCAAATGTTCTTGACTGACCTGGGATTCCTTTAACATTTCTTCTTCATGTACTGAGCGAAAAAGATGTGTATTTATATTTTTAAAAACAGGACATTTACTAAAAAATGCTGCTAAAAATGGTTAAATTGCATACATTTATAGAATTTAACAAAGACTGAAGGTACTGACATCGTATACTATAAATACTTTGAATACTGATAGCTTAAAAATATTGAAAATCAAGTTCTCAAAAGTAAGTTTCCTCAGTGGCACCTGCCTGACTGTAAATTTGCAAAACTCAAGCAATGTACTTTCTGTTTGCAATCTTCAAAAGCTCTCACTGCTTGACTCGCCGTAAAAACTACCCTGCCAGTCCTGATCCCACATGAGCAGCTTCTGTTCCAAACAAAAATAAGGCCTTCAAGGACTCAAAGGGCTTCTGCCGACCAGCAGCAGAATAAAATTATCATGACCCAGTTTCCTATGCTTCTATAAACAATTACACTTAAGCATGGCAGACCGAAGTCTTACATTTTGCTTCTATTAAGTCAGCAATCGTATTTTGTGATGTCTGCAGCTGAGCCTTGATGTCTTCTATTATACTATCTTTTTCATCTCTCTGTACGGTAAGAGCTGAAATCTAGCAAAAGTAAAGAAATATCATAATGAAGTCTGGAAAAGGGACAGATACTCATTTTCATTTGCACCGGAGGTATGATAGGCAGACATACTGCTGTCATTCTTCAAGTTAGACAAGGTTATTGATCTTAGCCAAATATTGATCAAGTCACATTTCTCTAAATAAAAAAGCTCTCCAGTTCAAAATCAAACCATGAATTCCAGTAGACGAATGGTACTGAAACGTCACTAAACTTAGCAGAATCTGACTTAAATGCAGCTTCAGCTGTTATTTTTGTCTTTTTTACTAATGCCCAGAAATACTCCTTGGCTCTTGCATTACCCCTTTAGTCACAAATAAAGCTCTGCATATTAGATGGTAAAACTGAGCAAACCTGCTTTTCCTTCTGACTGACTTCCAGTCTGCATTCTTTCTCAAACTTGTCCACTTTTTCTGCTTCTTCTTTTACTTTCGAGATACAGTAATATCCATAGTTAACATTCTAGCTGAAATATACTTCAAGTTCAATACAACTTCCAGTTTAAGACTGCTTGTAATTGTTCAGCTGTACAATTTGTTTCCTAAGAGTAATTGCCGAGGCAATGTTTGATTTTATAATCAAAGTATCTTTCTTTGCCAGCTTTCCACAGAATTAGTCCATTACAACATGTTTCTTATAAAAAACTAACAGAAAACAGCATGTGAAAATGAAACAGGAACATAGTAGCCTATACATAGAGAGAGCATTTAGCTAAAGTTTCTGTAGCTATACATTAGTGCATTATCATAAAAATGAACTAACTACATGAAATAAGTATTGATCTCTAGACTGTACTTCACAGACAAAACTTGGACTTTGAGTGTCTATTTGAAAAATAAAGTTCCAAATGTGACCCAGTGGAACAACAATAGAAGGGGCCAAGCAGTGAATGAAGGCAGCATGAATAAAAGAGGGTCCCAGTGTCTCAGTGTGACATGCTCACCATTTGAGCACTTCACATCTGTCTGCCCTGACACTGCATATGTAATAAAAGCTATGAAGTACAAAATTGCTGAGCCATCAGAATAAACACAATGAACAGAATTCTCACATTTGAAACTCATTTCCAATCTGTCATTCTCTGCTTGCACACGAAGCTCTTCAAATGCCACTGTCATTCTCTAAAAACAAAATTTAATATTTGAAGTTCAATATTGGAAACCCTGGAAGTTCTCCAGGGGCTGTTGACAACCTCAGCCATTCTGAGAAATCACCAGGTAGGTGAAACAGAGTCCAAAAAGGAGACAGAAGTTCTGGCAGTCACTCAGCACTAAGCACATATCATCCAGATCACATGGATCTACATCCCACACGCTGCTGCACTTTCTCCACTGAATGTGCTTTATATAATAAAAAAATAATTCTTGAAAGGGGGCTGAAAACCTGACTTCCTGCATCACACGACATGATACACACACAGGATGGATACAAATAGTATCCCAACAGAAACATGCAACTCAGCTCAGCATATTCACATAACTCACATTCCTTTTATCAAGCTATGTCACTTACTTCTATGTTGCTATGAAGTTCCTTATACAATTGTCTTGTTTCTTCCTTTTCCTGTTCATCTATCAAAGCAAGAACGTAGAAGACAGCTTTTCTTTCGAAAAAGAATGCAAGCTGTCCAAGTCATTATGTTTAATCAGCATAATGAATTAAAAAAGGCATTATCAGCTCCTCTCTTATTAAAATAAGTAATTATGAAATAGGATGCCAAAAAGTTATAGAATCTAGAGAAAATGTGTATTTCATTGAAACATTAGGCAAGCTCAGCTTTTTAATTTCCTTCACAATATAATTTTTTCTGTGAAAAGTGTAATTCTGGATCAATTTATATAACTATATTCGTTCTTAAAGTATTAATGTTGTTGAATAATAACGTATCAAAACTGTTAGTATTTTATAAACTGTAACATAGGGTTTAGCACTGAATTTCTTCCTATCAGCAGATACCTATGATCACAGAACAGTCATTGTAAAATCACAACAACACTCCACGTCCACATTTTCCTTATTTTCTTTCACTTTTGTAATTAATACTATTTTTCCCTAAGAAAACAATTATAGAAGAGAACAGTAAAAACACAGCTATCAAAAAAACCCAGTACATCTATACACAAGTGTTTATAGAATTAAGGCTAAAAAGAAATAGACACTTCTTAAGTATCCAGGATCAAGTAAGTAAAATTTTAAAGATTATAATAATAATTCGAAATTGCACATTGTGGCAGGACGTCTACCCCCCGCCCCTCCTCTCTACCACAGATAGCTGGTGCATAAAGAGATAACCCAGGAGCTAAAAGGCCCAGCAAGGGGTCATGTCTGGTGCCAAAAGGGCTTAGGCCTCAGCTAAGAATCAACATCTTAGTCTGGAGAGCAGATGTGGGAAGAGATAAAGGAAATACTCTTTACTGAGAGACACTGTTTTACAAACTATAAAAGATACATGAATTATCACAGAGGCAGAAGCCTTCTACACACACACCCTGAAAGTGTTCAAGACTTCTCCCCAGAGTTTGAACACAATTTCCGTGGTTACTCCCCTGGGGATTGAGGGAAAGGAGCTTGATGTGTGCCCCACCAACAACTTGATGGTAAGATACACTGAATCCTAAGTTACATTATTTCTTTGCTAGCTGTAATATTAATAGGTACCTTTAACCTCGCGCTGTATACACTTACTAGTAATTTCTTCTTTGTCTTATTCCTGTGTAGTATTAGTCTGTTTTAAGTCTTACGTCTGTTAGTTTTATGTCTATTAAAGAAATAATCCATTCTATAATAGACCGAATCAGCCATTATTAAAGAACTTGTGAATGAGAGTGGGTTCTGGGATGCTGGCCACCTCAGTAAAGTTACTGCCTGCTGCCAGAGGCCTGGGCAAAAGGCAAGGACTTATCTAAACCTCCACATCCATTCATAACACATATAAAGTAAAATTCCCAATCAAGAATATGTTTTAAAATCTCACAAATTTAAACTTCATTAAGTTATCCAATTGTCTTGACTTGTTCAGTTTTGTGAGAAGAATGCTAGTTACTTATTGTGCCTTGGAGTTAAGACCTTTTTTCCCCACAAATGTGTAACTGCTGCAAACAGGAAATGCCAGCTTTGGAAATTTGTTAAAGAGTGCTGGGAATAGAGAGCAGATTCTACCGCCCAAAAACAGGCATGAAGTGCCACTTCATATACATCTTAATATATTCAGAGTATCTGGATGGGACTGAAAACGTTCAATGGGCTGACCAGACTTGAGAAGACCTGCACCGCTCTGGAGTGGCTGCCAGTGGCTAATCAGGGCTGTTGACTGCCTCAAATCTGTATGTGTTTAGGCATCCAAATAGCTCCCAGGCTTGGAACCTTCCAGCAAACAATTATACTGGCTTCAAAAGTCCTCTGGATTTAGCATTACAAAGCACATGTGTGTTAGACCTGCGGCTTCACTTCTAATTTTGTGAGCCACTTAAAATTCACTTCTCATTTTAAGAGCCACATTCAGTTGACCTCAACTGGAGAACATATCTGGAATAGCACAAGAACTTTTTTCCCTTCATGAATTTAAAGCAAGCTATAAGTACATTTACTCTCATAAATCAAAAATAAAAAAGCATTTACATTTGCTGGTCTTCTCTGTGAAGTGAGTGCAGGTTTCCTTGAGCAGATTACACAGATGCCTTGAAGCAGCGGCTCTAAAGGAGGGAAAAATACCATGTTTTCATAGGAGTGCGCAGTACTTTATGTACATAAGGAGTAACAATGTAAATGACCTTAATAATTTAACAGCTATATGAAACTGCCCACATGAAAACAGATTATTTTCACCACAAAAATATATATTTGGTTGTATTACTTACTCTTTCAAGAGATCTTTATTTTCACATGTCTCATCTTCCAGTTCTAAACGGAGTTTTTCATTTTCAAACTAATTTCATAGGGAACAAATGCAAAAAGACACTGTTATTGAAAAATACACTAGAAATACACTTTGACTTCTCAAATCCCACACGAAAAAGTAATTTTGGGCATCAGAAGACAGAAGTCTGTTTTATCTGGTATTACATGCTGAGTCATCTTTCTCATGAAAGACATAATAATGAACAATAATTTACCAGCAACTGAGACACTTACAGGTATATTCTTCATGCACACACTCACACAGGACAGGTGCACACACCTTCTCAAAATAATAATTTTCTCAAGGCACAAACCAAACTGCAACATTCTTTAATATTTAATTGTATGAATAATATTGTCAAACTAAATCAGGAAGCACTTAACTTCATCTAATCAATGTATATTATACAATACTGGCCTGCAGTTCTTGAATGGCTTTATTCTGTGCTTCAATAAACTTTCTATTTTCTTGGAGTTTTCTTTCTTTCTGGTTTAGTTCTGATTCCACGGTCAGTTTCCACTGCTTGATCTTCTCAGCCTCTTTGTACAGTTTTGAGAACAATTCATTCATTGTTTCTGTATTCTATTAAAACAAGTTCCACAATTTAATCTCAAATACTATGATCAGGAGGCAAAGTTTAAATCTTTGTGCGTCCACTATGTACGCATCAAAAGGCATTACAGAGCACATAGGAGACACAAATACAATGAAATATCCCAAACTGCCTTCAGATATCACCAAATAGATGGTCTTAAAGACATGGATAACTGCAGTCCACCAAAATCAATAAAAGTTTTGCTAGAATTATCAGTGAAGCCAAAATTCCTTCTAGCAGGTTCTTCACACCATTTCTTTCCTCTCCTTCTGACAGACACTGCTGAGTTAAGTAAAAGCAGCTTCAGAGACTTTGACCAAGAGTACCTATGATATTGCTGTTAATGCGTACACGGAGCAGGAAGAAAAACCACCCACCCTTGTGCTCTTAGAACACTTTGAAAGCGTTGTACAAGCAGCACTGTGCCAGCGGTCGAGGCAGGTAAGAGCAACGTACGAGCCCACAGGGCAGTTTGGTTTACGTATGATGTCCACTAACACCATGCTTGTTTTGGCTGCATCACGATATTGTTACAGTCCTGATGGTACTTTAATAGCTGCTAGGATTAAAAGAAGTCTAGTCGTCAGGGATATGAAAAGCAGCAGGAGGAGTACAAGAAATGTGTTCTATTTTGTGGTAGCAAACAGCGTTTTGTAGCTGCGAAGTACAGAAGCTATTGCAAAAAAATAAACTTTACTGAGTTGGCTAAAGCAGAAATATGCTGGTAAAGACACTGTGAAAAGAATCCAGTGCTTGAGGAAACCACTAAATTCACTGTTTTACAGATAAAATAAAGCCAGACAAGGCAATTGGGATAATCTACTCCAGTTTTCCAAAGAATATTCTGATTTCAATCCTTCTGCCCCTCAAGAGACCATTCAGAACCAGTTTCACAAGGATACTTAAATGTTTAAATCTTACTCTAATTAAAACCCACAGACTTCACAGGCGCTTAAAAAAAAAAAAGAAAACAACAACAGCAACAACAACAAACAACCTTGGAATCACCTTAATTTTTAAAGACTTGTCTCCAAGCACATTCACTAAATCACAAATATCTCCTCTAAGTGATTCAGCTTACAGGAGACAGAAAATATTATTCCCTTTTGACTACTTCCTTTAGCCCTGAAATATCTACTGAATAATGCTTTAGGCACTGTTTGGGAACAAATTTAAAAGACCCCAAGAAATTAGATATGCAGAGTTGATACTTAGCTGACCTCTTCATCTACTTCAGAGCAAAGTTTTGCTTGCCGTGAAACTGTATCTGAAACATGAAGAGATTTTGATCAATGTATTTCTAAAAAAAGTAACAGCAAAACTGTATATAAGTGTTACAGACATGAAACCGTGAGACTACGCGTGAAAATTAAAATTCAGCAAGATAAAAAAAAAATTAAAGAATGTGCATAGCAAATGTTTATTTTAGTCTTACCTGAATCAGTGATTTCGCCATGGTTCGACGTATCGAATGGCAACTTAAAATCATCATCTGAGCATTTGTTAAAACCCTGCACAAATTTAAAAATTAGTTTCTTATGGGTAGATTTGTAAAGAAGGATTATAAAATCCAGAAAAAAAACCCTACACATGATGTGCAAATAGAATTTTTCATTAATAAAGCAGCTGCCTACAATTTTCAAAGCCCAAGGTATTGGTAATGGCTTTGGAACTTGATTCCTTCTTACTCCACAGTGGTTTATCGAACTGTTGGTCTTTTGAAGTTTGCTTTATAGACCGTGGCCAAATGGGAAGCTTTCAATGCAGGGAACTCAGCAGCTCCTGCCTGTCTGTGCACTGGTGCATGGTAAAGACTCAAGAAGCCAAATTACTTTTTTGAAGACCAGTAGTTGATATTTATTTTTTGCTTTACTTCCAAGGGCAGTTCCAAACTGTATCTCATTATGTTTCAGCTTGAAAATATCATTTTACAAGGTTTTTAAGTCACAGAAGTTCGTCCTGTAAACAGCATAACTCATCTGCTGTCAGAATATCCCGTTTGAATCTCAACATATTTCATAAGGAGCTTCGACATGAAAAAATAACTTGTTGAATTCCCATAACTCAGTGTGGGGACAGAACATTTTCACCGCACACTTGATCTGGTGAGAGCAAGACATCAACGCCAGTGTGAGCATCTGAGTGGGGCACTGCTCATTCTCTGTGCTGAATTACCCGTATCAAACGCGGATTTATCATCGCTGATATACAGGTACAACACACAGCAGATGCTCGAAAAGATGATTCCCTTCAGTTTTGATTGAAAATAACAGCAAAAGTCTTTGAAATTCAAACTGAAGATGTTCCCCCGGCACCAGTCTAGGCGTATGCACAGAAATGAGTCCAGCGCAGGAGGCGTCCTGCCCATGCGTGTATGTGTGTGATCCAGATCGGGGCTCTGCCAGGGCACTCGCCGGGCACAGCACTGTCCCCGCGTCCCCGGGTAAGGGCCCCTGAGCTTTCCCCCGCGCCCCCTCCTCAGCCACGGCCTCCAGAGCAGCATAGCCCGAGGGGGCGGCCGGGGGACGGAGTGGGCCGCCCTCAGCGGCCCCGCGGCCGAGCACTCACCTGGGATCTGCCCGCAGAGACCTGCCCAGCGCTCAGGCGCGGCGGCATAAACAATTTAAACCGGTTTTCTTTCTCCATGGCCCCGATAAAAGGGCGGGCGGGGGAGCCCCAGCGCCGGCACGTCTCGGCGGCCGCTGAGGGCGGGCGCGAAGGGCGGGAAGCTCCGGCGGCCCCTCAGCGCAGCGCGCGCCTGGCGGGGGCGCCGCCTAGCGGAGCTCGCGGGGCGCAGGGCGCTGTCCCGCGGCAGGAGCAGAGGCCGCCCCAGGGACGGCCCGGCCGG